>SKCR01036105.1:0-228228 GCA_019454045.1 Zanthoxylum bungeanum
GAAAACTCCATTAATGGAAACCAAAGAAAGCTTGTGAGAAAGAAAGAAGAAACCAAAGAAAGCTTGGATTTTAGTAAGTTTTTCCAACTTGCTATTAGAAAGGAAAATGTTCATTAGGATCTGGGCTTTAACATATGATGTTCTTAGGTTATTTCTTTCTTTATTCTTTGTGTTTTTATGATGGAAGTTTTGGTGAAAGTGTTGAGCATGTGTGATGAAGGAAGATTGTGACTATTGTAGTTATAAGCTTTCTTTTAAGGTTTTGGAAACCAAGTTGCTAATCTAGAGTTGTGACCCACTCTTAGATGACCTAGATTTGATCTTGAGTTGTTTCATTGTGTTGAGACTTTGATTGGATGGAAGAAACATGATTGAAGTAATTGATTTAACCAATTTGGTCTAATTTGTCCAATTTGAAGAAATTGAAAAATTAGGGTTCATGACCAACCAAATTTGGGGATTTTTCATATACGTTGTGTATTTGTGTGTGTATATGATGCATATAAAGTTTCATGTTCATTGGATTACATCTTGATGTGTTTTGATGCATGAAATGACAAAATGCACAAATTGCCCACCATTGGGAGCATTCGGCCAAGTGAGTCGAAATTTAGGGATTTGGTTGCTTTTGGTGTTTTGATATTTTGAACATGCTAAGTTCATCTTAGAAATGATTTAGAATCATTCAAAATTGATTAGATCAATTTCGGACTAAAATGGACAAAATACCAATGTAAGGGCATTTCGGTAAATTCACTTGAATATGATTCATTTGAATTTTATTTCATAATTTGATTATTGGATAATTAAATAAATATGTTTATTTAATTAATCTGAGAAAAAGTTTTGAAATCGGAAGATACGATCTTCCGCCGCTTCCGCTGCGTTACCGGATTCTGCCCCTAAAACCCCTACATAGGGTTCCATCGAAAGTTGTTTCTACGACCCCCTATCAGATATGGTTCGGTAGAAATCCAAGTCTTAAGCATTTAAAGATTTGGGGTTGTCCTGCATACGTTAGAATTGTGCAGCGGGATAAACTAGCACCCATAGGGTATAAATGTAGGTTCGTTGGATATCCTGATAATTCCATGGGATATCAATTCTACGATTCCGAGCAACGAAATGTATTTGTTGTTCGCTTTGCAACTTTTCTTGAAAAGTAATTTTTGAGAGAAAGTGGGAATCGTAGAGAGATTAAACTTGATAAGTTTGATCCCAACATTAAGGAACATGAGATGGAACCAGAGATCCAACTAGGTGAAGAATCTACAACACAGATTCAACGTAAGTCGAATAGAAAATCAAGGCCTCCTGAAAGATTGTTTTTAACATCTTATGTAAGCATTGATGTTCTCCTCTTGGAGGAAACAGATCCGACTACGTATAAATAAGCGATATTGGATATCGATTCGGGAAAATGGCAGGAAGCCATGAAATCCGAAATGGATTCAATGCATGTCAATCAAGTCTGGGACTTAGTTGAACTTTCTGAATGAGTTAAACCTATTGGATGTAAATGGATTTACAAAAGGAATCGAGGGCCCGATGGAAAGGTGGAAACCTTTAAGGCCCGACTGGTAGCAAAAGGTTACACTCAACGTCCTGGGATTGACTATGAGGAAACTTTTTCACCAGTAGCCATGCTAAAATCCATTAGGATTCTTTTCGCTATTGCTGCATATCATGACTATGAGATATGGCAGATGGATGTGAAAACCGCTTTCCTAAATGAATTCTTTGAGGAGGATATCTATATGGAACAACCAGAGGGTTTCGTATCCAGTGAGACTTCAAACTTGGTTTGTAAGCTCCAAAAGTATATTTATGGACTTAAACAGACATCCCGAAGCTGGAATCATCATTTTGATGAGATAATTAGATTATCTGGATTCATAAAAAATGAGGAAGAACCATGTGTTTATAAGAAAGTTAGTGGGAGCATGATAGTTTTCCTGCTATTGTATGTAGATGACATATTTATCATAGGAAATTATATATGGATGATGTAAAGTGTGAAAGCTTACCTTTGCAAGAAATTCTCCATGAAAAATATGGGTGAAGCTTCTTATATACTAGGTATAAGGCTCTACCGAGATAGAGTTAGGAAGCTTATAGGGTTGTCACAATCGACGTACATAGACAAGATGTTAGAAAGGTACAGTTTTACCAACTGCAATGCAGCAAATGTACATTTCCGATACGACATACATCTTTCGAAGAAAATGACACCTCAAACTGAGGAAGAGAGAGTTAGAATGTCTAACTTGCCACATGCTTCTTGTATTGGAGCATAATGTATGATATGTTATGTATTAGACCTGACATCAGTTTCGGCGTCAGTGTGACCAGCCGATATCAATCTGATCAAGGTAATGATCATTGGACAGCCTTGAAACATATTCTAAAATATCGTAAAGGCACCAAGGATTAGTTTCTTATATATGGAGAAAATAAGCTACAAGTTAAATGTTATACAGACTCCGACTTCCAGGGAGATCCAGATGATAGAAAATCTACAGCATGATACATATTTACCCTTAACGGTGGTGCGATTAGTTGGCATTGTTCAAAACAAGGCTCAACATCTGATTCCACCACTTAGGCGGAATTTATAGCGGCTTCAGAAGCTGCTAAAGAAGCTGTTTGGATGAGAAATTTTATCACAGAACTTGGCGTTGTGCCTAGTATTGCGGATTTGATCTCATTGTATTGTGATAATAACGGAGCCATCGCGCATGCTAAGGAGCCGAGAGCACATTCCAAGTCAAAACACGTGGAAAGGAAATACCGCGTAATTAGAGAGTTTATTGAACGAAAAGACATAGTGGTCTTGAAAGTTCAAGGACAAGACAACATAGCAGACCCGCTTACAAATGCCTTACCTCCTAAGTTATTCGATAAACATGTGGAGGAGATATGACTACGGTACCATCTAGATTGGCACTAAGCAAGTGGGAGTTTGATGGAGTTGGTGCTTAAAATAACTAAATTTTTCATTTCATACTTAATAATGGTATTGTCATTATGCGTATTAGATTGATGTATAGATATGCTAAGAATGACATCGACCTTAGAATAGTTTTGACACTAGGTGTAAACTATTCTTAAAGTAAATATTCCTAGTCGTTGGTTTTGGAATACGTTCGAATTCCTATAACCTAGAAGACTAGCACATGTAGTATATTGGAATTGGAGTTCCAATGGTTTAACGCGATGTACCATGAGTTTTGGAAAATCGTATAGACATGTGGGTATTCATTGAAGCGAATATTGAATGACTCACATGCGATTCCTAATAGTTGGAAGTACACATCACCGTCAATAGGAATCACCTCAAGTAGAGTAGCATATGTAATCATTTGACTATAGGATAGTATTGATTTTGTGTGAGATCCTCCACACTTAGATGCCATGTATGTCAGAAACCTTTCATGGTCTGGCCTCTAGATGTTCGTTGGGTGTGGACCGATGCACTCAGTAATCAAGTGTGAAGCAAGATAAGATCTTTTAGCCCGTATGTGTACCATAAGGGGTTTAGGTATCCATGTTAGTAAAGTCACGATTCTTAAATCTTTGGCCAAATTCGATCACCTAGGGTGGATCACATCAGTTATGAAGAATCATGGACATGTCGACATGAAATGTGCGTCTTGAAAACTTGACGGTATATTCTATGTTTCCTAGGCACAACTCGGATAGCCTACGAATGATGGATTGTTAAACATATGTGATGACCTCGACTTGTATAGTTCAGAAAGGTTGTTCGTGTTCTTCGTGAATTCGGAGGTGGCCGAATTGCGTACATATTAGCTAGGCTTATATGACGAACATGTCTGAACTTAGAGAGTCCCAATATGAAGTGTACTCGTTGAGCAGTTGGGTAGCCGATTAATTTTGATAAAAGATAATATTCGATATTATAATTATCAACTAAGATAATCAAGTGTTATTGGATAACATTGATTATTTACTTTGACCTAATTGGATTAATTGGATTAATTCAATAATTATGCAAAGGCTTAATTGTAAAATCATAATTATCTCTACCATTTGAGGATATTATGGTAATTGTAAGTATGTAATAATAGGCGGTTTTGGCTTGATTTAATTGGATTAAATCAACGTGGCAAACATTTAACTAATTCATTTCCTAATCATTGGCTTGATTTAATTGGATTAAATTAAAGTGGGAGAAATGAAGATTAGTCACATCTAATTATACATATTTGGACAAATTAGATTAAGCCCACTTAAAAGTTGATTACAACTTTTATTAATTAAAAATTACCTAAGTTTTGCTATAAATAGCAAGCTTTATGAAGGTTTTAATTACAAGTTAAAATACAAGCATAAGCAAATTCTTGAGAGATTAGCCTAAGTTAGAGAAGTGTTTAGAGAAACTTGTGAGGTCTCTATACCATTTCATTTAGGAGAAATCAAGATTGGATCTTGAAGTGAAGCTTGGTTGCATTGGAAACAAGATTGGATCTTGGAGACAAGCTTGCACACCTTGGAGGTTCTCTAACAATTTCAACAAATGAGAAGTAGATTGGATCTTGCATCAAACCTACTAGGTAATGTTTGATCTTCTCATAAGCTATGTTCATTTATGTATTAGATGTATGATCACATAGCTTAATGTTGAATAAGGCTAATCAATTGTGTTATGATACTTTAGAAGTATAAACACAACATGCTTATAATTAGGTCAAAGATGTTCATGTTGAACATGAAACAATTAATTAGAGTTTGGAACTCTAAATTAAAGCTTAGAGCTATGGCTACCATTCTAGATTCACTTGATCATCTTTAGGTGGACTAGAATTGTTCATGAGACATTTATAATTGGGATTCTAAAATGGTTTGTGTATTGGATTCAAAATTTACGAAATGCATATTTAGAATAAATTTATGTTTTTTTGGAAAAATATTTGATATTTTGAAAAACTTAACTTTTATTCTATAACAGGTGTTAATGTTGGTTTTGAAATTAAAAATTAATTTTGGGTGTTTTTGAATTGTTTAGGGAAGACCGGAAGCAATTAAGGTAATAGACCCTAATTGCATCAACTCTCTGAAAATTTTCCAAAGAGCTGAGCAATTGAAAAAAAGCAAACAAATGAAATATAAAAAAACAAAAAAAAAAAACAAAGTGGATGCTGTTTGCGCGAGCGCACTGTAGCCCGCGAGTACGCGCACTGCGCGCGGGAATTTTGTTTTGCTTTGTTTTTGAGTTTCCAGACTCCGATTCAGCCTCGGTTTTTTCCTATACACTCGTAATGGAATATAGTATTTCATTAAATAATTTAAAATTACACTCATACTTGATATCCACGTGTTAGACCCATTTCCGCTGCCCGGGGCACCGATCCGACCTTAGGGGTTCCACAACTGCCCCAACAACTATATGCAAAGACAATTCACAAATAAATCACAAGTTTCATCGATAAATTAACAATTTAAATGCTACAAACATATTAGAAAGCCCGGCTCGGGCCCAAGCCCGAGCCGGGCTCTTATTATAGGGCCCGGCCCGGGCTTTTCTTTGCCCCGGGCGGGCCGGTCCGGACCGGGCCCAGGCTTTTCTGCCACCCTTAAACACAATGCCCAAAAGAGAGATAAGAAGTTAAAATGTAATTGAGCTTACACACTTTTTTTGAAAAAAAAAAAGGTTAATGTTCATATTTAGGTTAACAGTTTTAAATTTTTTTTTCAAGGTAAAAAGGAGAAAAAAATTTAGGTCAAACCCTTTACTAATCAAAAAATGACTAAAGACTAATAAAACTTAAAATCTTAAGATTAAATAGTAAACAAGTTAAGAGATATGATTTTTTTTATAATAAATGATGACAAATAGAGTTTTTAAATAAATTTCTATTATTTTTTTTTATAATATTACGAGATTTTTTATATCTATAATAGAGTTATTTACATTTTATTAATAAACTTATGTTAAAATAATATTTTATTAATTTTATTTAATTAATCTTAGTGTTAAAATTATAAAATGTAACAATCAACTAAGATTTTGACAGAAAATTGGAAAAATAATAAAATATTATTTGTCATAAAATATAATATTTCAAAATTTTCATTATCAAGTAAAATGTAAATAAACCACCCTTCATAATAATTATGTTAGAAATTGATTTAAACTATTATAATTAATCATGTTAGTTAAATTGATAATTAAAAACATTCAATAAACAAACTATAATTTTAATCAAATCTTTATATATTTTTTAATAATTAATATGGATAGTTGAGTAGAAATGGTAGATTAATCCCAAAAAATTATGTAATAATATATTTCCCCGTACAAATCAAATAATGAAATTAAATTTCTATCATCATTTTTTTTTCAATCTCATCTCCCTCTAGTATATAGCTTGAAAAACAGCTGCATATTTTTGTGAAGCAACAACACTTGGGGGGTGGTAGTTAGTGGCATACAGTGTTATTAAAGGCGCAAGGCGCACCGAGGCGCAAAAGGTCCTGGAGCCAAGGCGCAAGGCGTGCGCCTGAGGAATATGAGGCGCATATTTGTATATATAATTTTTCAATTAGAAAGAGGAACATGTATATTCTTCTAATCATTTTGTTTTGAGTATTTTCTAACATTTTGACCAAATTATGACAAAACATTTATAAATTATTGCACTCAATTAAATTAATATACATCACTATTTTCATAACTAAGTTGCTATAATAACTAAGATATTAATATTTACTTATATTGTCTTATGTACAATTTTATTATTGACTAGTTTAATCTTTTGGTTAAAATTATGTTCCCAATAATTATAAATGTATGATCTATTATTAATTATTATGGCAAACATTTATATTTTACAAAATATAAATTTTTCTTAAAATTTTATACAATCCCAACAAATTATCTAAGAGTCGTGTCAAAAGTAAATAAATTAGTTAAATTATGAGATTTATTGTTATTATTCTTTTTTTTTTTAACTCTCTATGATAGAAAAAAACCAAAAAAAGTACAAAAAAGAGCTTTAATCAACGAAATTGGGTCAAAAACCAAGATTTTTGGCATTATGCGCCTAAGGCGCGCCTCATTCATTGGCATCAGGCGCGCGCCTCATCGCCTAGGCGCACGCCTGATGCACGTCGCCTCGCCTGAATACCCTCTAGGCGCAATGGCTAGCGCCTCTACCTAGGCGCGCCTGAGGCGCGCCTTTGATAACACTGGTGGCATAATAAGGACTAGGAGGCTCCGGTGGTTGTTAAGGGACGAAAAAGAAAATGCTGAACATATGGCTTCAGTTCAGTTCAGTTCAGGTTTGCCAAACAAACATTTATCCTATCTATGTTAGTTATGTTGTTATAAAGATCAAAGAAAATTACTTCTAAGAAACCAACCTCAATCCGCATGTCTTGCCTTCATTCTGCTGTGAAATTTCTTTTACCAACATTGTGCAATACAAACAATTCTATACTGTTACTGATACAGAACACAACGCTCGCCCATTCCTCATCGTTTCTACTTTCACATATTCTTCAAAAAAAACAAAACAAAAACCAAAAGTGCCTCTACCATCATTTTGCCCAAATTCACACCATTACCTTACCTCAAAATCGATATTTCTCCAAGTCTTTTTCCAGCATCTTCAATGATATGAAATTTCTCAATCCCCAAGACTGTGCTCTTTCTGTTATAAATTCTCGACCTGAAATTACAGCAAAGATTATATCGAGTCAAGCTCAAAACTGATAGACCAAGTAATAGCTAGCATTCAATAATTGTCCCAAGATGAAACAGTTTCGATTAAATTTATTGGAACCATAACAATCAGAAACTAAAGTATTGATTGTTACTTTTGTTAAATTAACAATTTTCCACCAGAGTATCAGAAGAAAAAGGTTACTTAAATGCATTATACAAACCGAGTTATAATCAATCAATTTCCAGCAGTAGCTCTTCCATGCACAACCAAGTCATCAGCCGAGTAATAATCAGCAATTAGCCGATACATGTATGAAGGATTGTGCCCTCCTCTGTGAAGTAGGAAAAAAAATATTAGCAAAACAATACAACAATAGCCGGAGGGAGGGGAAACAGATATATCGAGAGTTAGAACTGGAGAGTAACATCCATTGAAAATAAAGAGGCCAGAAATGCAGGTACCCTATAATGGGAAACAATTATTTGATTTCAGGCCACATTGGATTGCAACAAGTAATCTCATGCTAAAGAACAGCAGAACTTACGTGTCAGTGATAAAAAGACTAACAAGTTTCGGTGGCACATAATCAAATGTTGGATTGACAACATGAAGAAGAGGGGAACCAGTGCCACTTCCAAAATCCATGCAGTCTGAGAATTCACCAAAATCCAGCAGCTCTGATGGGGATCTCAACTCATTCAATAACACTTCAGGATTGTGTGGATACAGGGGGCATAACTGTCATATAGACCAAACAGAATTTATCAAAAAGACCAGAACATAGATTGGAACTGAAGTACCAGAGTTTGAAGATTCATGTCCAACTAAAAAGTTACAATATAGAAATTTTTTTAACTTGAAACAAGTATGCATATCAATATCCAGCACTGAATATGTTGATGCATAGAAAAAAGATCGCAGCTACAGAGATCAACAGATCACACACGAGATAGAATGTGGTAAAGTATGAGCTTTTACACCCGCATACTATCTCATAAACACATTTGCATTTTGCTAATACCTACGGCTTACCTTGGTGACAAGCTTTCATCTATAACCTATTTGACGGGAAAATTTTCTCCGCATGAATAACTGAGCACCATTTTAAGTCCACTCCAGTTCATAAACAAACCAAAAAATTTAGGAATGGCAGTTACAGAAAATGGGCATTGCACCAAATTACCTTGTGACTACCAGCAAGTACAACAAAAGGTACAGCATGCTTCTGAGCTGCAAGTGCAACCAAATTCATCCCAACAGGTGCTATAACCCCACCATTGGCCATGACAGCATGAGCTCCAACTATAACCTTCACATGGTAAATTTCTAAATCAAGCAAAGAACAGTTCAGGAAATCCAATGCCAAATATGAAATGGCCTAAACATACCATGTTTACTCGGGAAATCATAGCAAAAACCGCAGAATCGGTAATCAGTGTGGTCTGTAAACCTCTAGAAACCAAGTCTTTTGCAAGAAGATGCCCCTGATACCTATTAAACAAGACATAGGAGACCAGAGAGTGATAGTCAGAGACGGGGGATATCAGAGCTAAAGCAGCCACAGAAAAGTTTATTTGTAAGCAACAAAAAAGCAAGCCATTGCACAAACCTTGGAGCACCCTCTGCAACAAATACCCGGAATGATCTTTTTTTCTCTTTTGCAGCACAAAGAAATTCCAACACCGTCCTTGAACTGCCTAAAGTTAATATTACCTCACTGAAAATACATTTATTGCATTTTATTAGTTATAATTACTTAAAGTAGCATATGGTACGAAGAAACACAGATGGAAGAAATATAGAGATAAGCACATATATGTATGCAAGCCTTGTCAATAAGGTAGATAAGATACAAGAGAACATAATATAATGAGCCATAAGTTTAATTAGACAAGATAAAAGGCCATGAATCACAATATTTCTCCTGCTAATACTGAACCAAACTTTTGTACACTACTAATATGCATGAGTTTTCCCTACCACAATTTAATCCTGAAATCCAGCAAATTATGCAAATATCCCACTGCTAAATGTTCTAAATATGACTGCTTTTAGTCATTCAAAAGTCAACTTGGGCTAAAGCATTTTCACATGTAAGCAGAAGTTGCACGTGTTGCTGCCTTTATTAATTAAAAAAGTCAAATAGGACTAAGTGCAATCAACATGTAAGCAATATAAGGGCAAATATCATTTACTTCTGCCTAATCAATGAATCCATCATATTTGAGAAACAGTCCAAAGGCACTCCCTTGAATGTTTGTTTTGCCTAATGGCAACAGAAAAACAAACTTATTGAGTGGGCAAAAACAGGCATAAAACAGGCATTATATCTCAAACTAAAGGGGTAAATGATAATCTTTCCCAAATAATTTAAGTAGACAGTCCTTGCAATGGCAAAATGTGAGTGTCTACAAACAGAGGACATGTGATAAACCCTAGTACTTCAAGAGTAGTGTCAATGTTTGTATTAATCAAATATGATGAATGACGAGATATGATCAATTACGAATGATATCAAGGAAATTATGAAAGTGCATGTCTATAAACAGAGGACGTGTGATAAACCCTAGTACTTCAAAGGCCAAGTTTGAGCGGGATGCAGGAGGGCTAAATAAAATATAACTTTGATAAGAAAGAAAGACAAAAGGAACTCAATTTGAATGAAAGAGCTAAATGCAGTTTCCCTCAAAAGATCAAAACAGCTTCACTAACTCTCTCTTTCTCAGTAGTAAAAAAAAATCTGGACTAGCTACTAACATAATCAAAGTCACTGCAGCCAGCTTGCCAATTTAAAATTAGTTAAAATGTTTAGATTAAACAAAGTTAAATAAAACATGCAAATTTGAACTGGGCAAGGTGTAGAAATTGGATATATCTGTTTCACAAAACAACTTTTATTTTGAAAAACCCACCATTGATTAGTCCTAAGACGGCCTTTTTTTTTTTGGGAGTGTCCTAAAATGATCTTGAAACATCTAACTCCAAAAATGTCAATTAAGGAGATCAAAGTAAAAACACTTACACGAAGGAGGAACAAAAATCAGAAACACAAAATGCCATTTAAGTTCATCAGCACTGACACATCCACTAAAATTTCTTAAATCTTCTATTTTTAAATGAATGGCGCTGCTCTAGTTGCAAATCATAGTAAATCTTGCAAGTCAAGCATTTATATACCTTTTCAATTTTCACCCAAGTATACCTCACAAATTAAGCATTTGAATTCCAACTTTTCTAAAACCCATCATAACCCACCACATGCAACTTCTAAAGAGCTTAAATGAGTCTTCAACATAGTACAACCTAGAACAGTTCTGCGACAAAAATCATCAAATCAATTATACTCCTGTGCTAGCACCGTGATTACCCCTAAAGTCAGAGAATCGCCAACAACTCCTGCAACCTAACCTCCTCATCACACCAAAAGACCACGCTTTCAATCCTAGATAAAAAACCAATTCCAGTTCATCATCAATGCAGGAAATTATCAGCCTACAATCCATTGGGAAGGCAACAAGAAGTTAGGGGTGGCAAAACGAATCAACGAATCGAATTTGTATCGAATCCTAAACGAATCGAATCAAAATATGATGGATTCGTATTCGATTCGTTTATTAAACGAATCCTAATATCAGGATTCGTATTCGATTTGTTTATTAAACGAATCGAATACGAATATTGTTTATTCGTTTAGTCAATGATATTATTTAATAAAATCATTTACCACACTTGATTTACATAAATTTTTCATAAATATATACACATGAAATATAAAATTAATATATTTACTAAAAATATCTCACCAAATATCTAAAATATTACTTTTTCTATGATAATTAGCTATAATTTCTCGAATCTTAATTGAAAATTAACAAGAATTAGTAAATAAAAATAATAAAACGAATCCTAAACGAATAAACGAATCAATGAACTTAAATTCGTATTCGATTCGTTTAATAAACGAATCGAATCGAATTGACCTATTTATTAAACGAATCCATTTTTTCAAACCCGTATTCGCTTTAAAGCGAATCGAATCGAACGAATAAACGAATCCTGACCCAAATTGCCACCCCTACAAGAAGTTAGATAAAACATCTGTATTATTTAGACTTAAAAAGTGACACAAAAAAAAAACCAACAAGAATTACAAGCACACGGATATGTGATTCCAAATAAGATAGTGCATGCACCTTAAAATGCAGTACATGCATTGACAACAGCAACTAAATACATATTGCCTAAAACAACAGATTATCTGGAATTAAGTCTAAACATCCAGTTCTCCTGAAAATATATTCAAATATGAAGAAACGGAAAGACAGAGAAAGAGCACATTGACTAGCTGAAATTCAAGAAAAGGAATAATTACTTCTGATGTATATGCTCCACTGCTTGTTCAGCAATCTGTTCATGGCAAGTGGCAATATCTTGAATAAGTTCATTAACTGCTTCAATAACATCATGCTTCAGCTTCCGACTTCTTGAACTTTTATCAGCAGCTGTGAAAGGAAATTAGTACGTTAACTATCTACTTCTTAAGGCTGTCAAATTTACTAAATCATCAAAGCCAAAATATTCAGCACCACAAGTTCATCAAAAAGATGCACCCAATTACATATGCAAAACATGGGTTACAATGACACGTTTGCCGATGGAAATAGTCTGATTTCAAGCAGCATATCAGATACTGAAAAATAACAGAAAACGTTGTTGTAGAAGAATTCTAAAAAATATTCATAAAAGCAAGAGTGGCACACATTTGCTTTTGCCTTCGGAATCACCCCCAGATGAGGAAGCTCGAGGAACAGTTGCTGAGTCAGGCATGTCCTCAAGCAGGGTTTGCAAAGAAGGAGGACGCAGGGTACTTCTAGCAGCAGCAGCAACAACAGCTGCTGATAGAGCTGAGTCACCATCTCGATCGTCGTCGTCGTCGTCATCACTCACAGCCGATAGGTTCACCCCAGCAATAGCAGCAGTTGTCAAAGACAGATCCTCCTCTCTTATGATATGTAGAACACGCCTCACAATATTACCCACCGCAAGCTCTGCAAGGATATTGATATCATACAATATATCAGATATAGAGAAGAAAACATATGGCAAAAACAAGAAGAGAAGATAAATCATTTTTAACTTTGGAAAAAATAGAAGAAAAAAACTAAAAAAAAGTGCAGGAGGATATTTGAAAAACCAAAAAAAGGAAAGGAAATAAAAGGAATAGATCATAATAAGCCACCAAATATAATTTTGTAGGAAAGGTTAGCAATGCAGAATTCATTGGATAGTGAATATGGCAATAGTTACAGTTTTCGACAACAAAATGCATAGTTTCATCCACGTGATCCACAGAAATGAAGAATATACGCTAATGAAGTACAATAGACTGGTCAACACCAGATTTTCCCATGCATGCCCGATAAGAATGCAAGTTCAATGGCATAACACCAATAATCATACAAGAACTCAAACTCAGAGTTAACAATATTAATATGCATATGGCACATAAACTATATTAGCTGTACTAATTGGAGGATGCTAGATTATAATGAAACAAAATTATGCACACTGGCTTTGCCCAAGAAGCATAATAATATTTACTTGTCCAAAACTAAAATTATCCCCAAACAAAACAATAACACAGTTCAAGTTACCAACATTTTGAAAAATAAAATAAAAATCAGCTCTGAAAAGTGATAGTTCTATGGCTCCTGTGTAAACAAACATTGTGATGATATTAAAAGTAACCAAGATAAGTAAGCCCCATGTTGCTATTTATTCAACTGCGAACTAAAAATCTGAAAAAAAAAAAAAAAAACGAACCAACAGGATTTGCAGCAATGAGCTGCTCGCCAACGGCCTTGACAGTATCAATTAAAACTCCAGCCTGGTTTGTGTACGGCACGCGCTGCTGCGAAATCACAGAGCGAAGCAGCTCCGACGTCTGCCTGGCCGTTGCTTGCGAGCCCTCAATCTTACTGCCACCATAAAACAAACAAAAATCAGCTCCTAAAATCACTAAAAAAAAAAACTAAAATACAGCGTATATTGTTTGATTCTCCAAAACGTCACCGTTTTCTAAGCTTGTTAAGAAAGTCATTCACAAGCGTCTGCGTGTCCGGCATGATATATTATTGTTAATAATAATAATATCACCTGAATCAACAAGACTATAATCATTTTCCCAGTTAATAAACAGACAACAAATTCAATGAACTTAATAATCAAATGAAGGAAACTTTTGGAAATCAACAAAATTTCACCTGCAAATGAAATAAAAGCTCGATACCGCTTCAGGGGAAGCTGCTTGCTTTTATTTTCTGGGGTTTGTTTGGGGAATGCCTTTACGTTTGGGTCATAATCCAATTTCATGATTCGGGCTTTTGGATCCGGATCTCAATTGACCCTTTTAGCACTTATATATTGTGATGTTCCCTGTTCTCATTTTAAAATGAGTACCAAGGAAAAATACAATAATTATATATATATATATATACACACATGATGAGTGGTAATTATATCACTATTTCCCACTCATTTACTTAATATTTTGTATAGTTTCTTGAGTTTTGTGAATATTTTGATGTGTTTTGTGTTATTTTGTAGATAAATAAAGTTTCAGGACTCTCTCGATGTGATTTGAGGCCCAAAATAGTGAAAAACGGACAAAATGGCATTTTCGTCATTTCACGCGTCGCGACGCCTAACATGCACCAAGAGCTGCTAACGTGCGCCGGGTCCACAAGTCAGAATCTGTGAAGTTTGACTTTGCTAACGTGCGCCGTGCCACGTGTCACCATCACAGCCGATCTGCTAACGTGCGCCGTGCCACATGTCATCATCCTACGGTGCCGACAGTCGCCATCGCCACGTGTCACTCCACGTCATCGTCCACATCACCAGTTGACCAAGTCAACGTGCCACGTCACCGCCACGTTATCATCAACTAATCACAGCGTGCCACGTGTCATCATTATATGGTGCCGACAGTCACTTTCGCCACGTGTCGCCACATCAGCGCCACGTCAGCTCAATCATTCAGCTCCCAGCCGCCTTGCCACGTTTCACCTTATCATCTTATCCGAAATGCCACGTGTCAGATAAGAATCTGAAGCCGACGAACCAGAAGTCAACACGTGTCGCGGCGCGACACGCAAAGCCGTGCGCTTCGCGACGCTCAGAGCCTACCGAGGCCTATAAATTCAGCTCGATGTTTCAGTTGTAGATGTATCTTCCTATCTGAATTCTCTGATATAAATAGGGAGTTTTCTATCTAGTTTCTTTTAAATTTAAGTTTTGTAATAAATTTT
The DNA here is from genome assembly GCA_019454045.1 of Zanthoxylum bungeanum. Taxonomy (NCBI): domain Eukaryota; kingdom Viridiplantae; phylum Streptophyta; class Magnoliopsida; order Sapindales; family Rutaceae; genus Zanthoxylum; species Zanthoxylum bungeanum. Next base: position 15,002 of record SKCR01036105.1, read on the forward strand.
AATTACGTTCTGTAATAATAGTAATTTACTTTCTTTACTTTTACAGTTTTTACTATTCAACATGAGGAGATAATTTCCCCCTGCTAGGGTGAAAGGTAATTCTTTTACTATTGCTATTTAGATTAATCTCCATTAAATATAATATATTCATTATTAAAATATTGACTTAATTAGGATACCGCTATATTGGTCGGTTGGTAGTTCATTTTAAACTGGTTTAAACCTGACTAAGCAAGGATACCGCCAGATTGGTCGATTGGTAATTAAATTTCTTACCGCCTATATGGCAGGTTTATTTGGGTTCCGCCTTTATGGCTGGTTGGACTTAATTTGACTTAATCAGGTTACCGCTTATATGGCTGGTTGGTAAAATAATCACAAGTTAATATATTATATTAAGGGAGATATCTAAATAGTAAATAGTAAAAGTTGATCATTTTACCTTAACATTTTATTTTATTGTAATTTACTTTTCAGCTTTTACTTTACCGCAATTACTTTTCAGCATTTTACTTTATGTCTTTTATTTTATTTAAGTTTTATTACCCGTAAATATGTGTCGTAACCTAACCAGTTATCTGAGGTTGTGATGAAGTCCAATATCACAAGTTTATAAGGGGTTAAATTACGGTTTGGGTAATATAAAAGTTTACTTATTAAGTCTTAAGCTTAATGCGTCTTGTTAATTGGCCACTAATAAGATTGATCTGGTAAATCTAAAATAAACTTGACAAATGAATTTTAGGTTTCAGCCTTAGACTTAATAGCCCACGATCTTCCTTGAGGATAGATAACTCTTTAATAGATTTCCTTACAGGATAGACATTACTATGTCGGGCGGGGGGGTAACCATAATTGGAATTAATCTTAATGAATCCAGGTAATTTGGTTGACATAGACATATGGTTCAATTGGGTTATACTGGGTATTTGCGTTTGACCATCGACAGAGGCTTTCGCATAATTTAGTGTTCCAGGTTAGTAAACCGATATATTACACAAACATGAAATAACCACTTCATCTTTTAAAAGATATTGTAAAGATTCACAACCCTATATAGTTTCCTAATATTGAATTTTCTTAAACCTACTTTCGTGCAATTTTATTTACTTGTTTTTAAATTTAGAATCATCACCATTTCAAATCAATCAAACAACTTGTTAGATACTAGTAATCATTTGACCTCATAAAATTAATAGATTAGATATTAAGTTTTCGTGGGATCGATACTTTTTATACTACTTGAACGATACGTGCGCTTGCGTTATACGCGTGTGATTACGCACCGGCCAAGTTTTTGGCGTCGTTGCCGGGGATTTATTTATCTTTCACTATTAGTTTTAAGGTTAGATACCTTTACTTGTATCTAATTTTCTTTTTACTTATTGTTTTTGTTTTCTTGTGTTTCAGGTTCTCAGAAACTTCATGAGACGAACCAGAAGCTTTGAACTTCGACCGCTTGACCCGAAATTGAAAGAACCATCAGACAGTTGAGAAGGGAAATGCGGAGAAGGCTAAGAAGTTTTAGTCAACATGGAACCTGAACCTTTGGAAGTTGCACCACCAATTCCCATTCGAGACAGAACCATTCCGGTGGTTGACAGGCTCATTTCTTTTATTGTACTTCATCCCTTACCAGCAAATGCGGGAGATATCAAAACATGCATTAGATGATTTAGCAATCAGTGCAGTTTGGGGGGAAAGCAACTGAAGATCCTAATACTCACATCAACAACTTCCTGGAAGTTTGCGGCACTTTCAATTACAACCGAGAAGCTGAAGAAGCAATGAGACTGCGTGTTTTTCCATACTCCTTGAATGACAGAGCTAAAGCTTGGCTACATTCACTACCAGCAGGTTCCATCACAACTTGGAACACTTTATCCACCAAATTTCTTGCAAAGTACTTTCCACCAGCCAGAACTGGAAAACTGAGGAATGACAGCACATCCTTTGTACAACAAGACTCGGAAACTCTCTACAAAGCTTGGGAAAGGTATAAAGATTTGCTCCGGAAATGTCCTCACCATGAGATCCCAAAATGGCTTCAAGTCCAAACTTTCTATAATGGACTTTCTGGACTGATGAGAACCACAATCGATGATGCTTGGAGGAGCTTTAATGGCAAAAGGAGAAGATCAAGCCTGGGACCTAATCGAAGAAGAAATGGCCAATAACAATTCCCTGTGGCCAACAGAAAGGAGCATGATCCAAAGAATTGCAGGAATTTATGAAAGTGGAGCCAATACAGCAGTCAACGCCAAGCTGGATCAGATATGCAAATTCATGGAGACTCTTACCACTGGATCCACAAGTTCACCATATGGAGGAGCACCAGAACCAAACCAACTTGAAGAGACGACAAATTTTGTCAACAATTTCAACAGACAGGGGAATAATCCATATTCAAACACCTACAACCCAGGGTGGAGGAATCATCCCAATTTTTCATGGAGCAATAATTCAGGGCAAAAGAACAATCCACCACCTGGATTCCAACAGTAGAACTATCCACCACCTGGATTCCAGCAACATAACAAAGGCCAGAAGCAGGCAAATGAACCAGGAATAGCAGAAGTGCTGGCTCAGTTAAAAAAAGTACGATGCTATGTTTCAGAACCAACTGCTTCCATCAAAGCACTGGAGAATCAAATCGGACAACTGGCAATGCTCAGAGTTACAGACCGCCAGGTAATCCCAGCAACACAGAACCAAATCCAAGGAACCGAGGAAGGAGCAATGTCAAGCCATTACTTTGAAAAGCGGTGTACTGAAATCAACAAAGATGTTGGAATCAAGGGTTCCAAAGAAGAAGTTCCAAAAGAAGCAGAGCAACAGATGGAGGAAAAAGAACCAGAAAGAATCACTCCACCTCCACCTTTTCCACAGCGACATCAGAAAAATAAAATGGACAAGCAGTTTGCTCGATTCCTGGAGGTGTTCAAAAAGCTGCATATCAACATCTCATTCGCAGAAGCGTTGGAAGAAATGCCCAGCTATGTTAAATTCATGAAAGATATTCTTTCACGAAAACGGAGATTGTGAGACTACGAGACAGTAGCATTGACGGAAGAATGCAGTGTCATTATTCAGAGGAAACTTCCCCCGAAGTTGAAAGATCCTGGTAGTTTCACAGTTCCATGCATCATTGGAGAACATTATATCGGTAAGGCTTTATGTGATTTAGGTGCTAGTGTTAACTTGATGTTTTTTCTATTTACAGGAAAATGCAGATTGGAGAAGCAATGCCTACCTCAGTCTCGTTGCAACTTTATGATCGAACACTAGCATTTCCAAGAGGTGTTGTTGAAGATGTGCTGGTCAAAGTTGACAAACTGATTCTCCCAGCAGATTTCATCATCCTTGACATGGAAGAAGACAAAGAAGTACCTATCATTCTTGGGAGACCATTCTTGGCTACAGGTAAAATTGTGATTGATGTGCAAAAAATGAGAACTGACCATGAAAGTGCATGACCAATAAGTTACCTTTAATGTTTTCAAAGCCATGAAATTTTCGAGTGATGAAAAGAAAGAAAAATGCTTCAGAGTTGATGTTGTTGATAGTATCGTTCAGGATACTGAGCCAAATCCCACGGATACACTCGAAGCTTGCATCACCAACATGACTGACAGCGAGCTAGATGCTGAAATCCTGGAATGTATCAACTACCTTGACAAACCATTCCGATTCAAATCAACACCACCAGTTGAAAGCTTGGAACTGCCAAAGAAAGATCGAATCAAGCCTTCGATTGAAGAACCACCACAGTTGGAGTGAAGTTACTTCCGAGCCATCTCAGGTATGCATTTCTTGGAAACTCTTCTGAATTACCTGTTATTATTTCTTCTTCACTACATTGGAGCAGGAAGAAAAGTTGCTAAGAGTATTCGAGAGCACAAAAGAGCCATTGGCTGGACTATAGCAGACATTCGAGGCATTAGTCCATCATTTTGCATGCACAAGATTCTGATGAATGATGAGTACAAACCCACAGTTGAGCATCAACGGAGACTCAATCCAATCATGAAGGAAGTGTCGTGAAGAAAGAAATCATCAAATGGTTGGATGATGACATCATTTACCTCATCTCAGACAGCAGTTGGGTAAGTCATATGCAGTGTGTGCCGAAGAAAGGAGGAATTACTATTGTCACAAATGAAAAGAACGAGCTGATTCCAACAAGGACGGTGACTGGATGGAGAGTATGCATGGACTACATGAAGCTGAACAAAGCCACGAGAAATGACCATTTTCCGCTACCATTCATTGACCAGATATTAGACAGACTGGCAGGACATGAATTCTATTGCTTTCTGGACGGATATTCAGGGTACAATCAGATTGCCATCGCACCAGAAGATCAAGAGAAAACTACATTTACATGTCCCTATGGTACTTTTGCTTTCCGCATGATGCCATTTGGATTATGTAATGCCCCTGCTACATTTCAGCGTTGCATGATGGCCATCTTCTCAGACATGTTGGAGCAGAGTATGGAGGTTTTTATGGATGACTTTTCTGTGTTTGGAGATTCTTTTTACCACTGCTTGTAAAATTTGGAACATGTGTTACAAAGGTGCGAAGATACAAACCTAGTGCTCAATTGGGAGAAATGCCATTTCATGGTACATGAGGGCATTGTTCTTGGACACCGGATCTCACAAAAAGGAATCGAGGTAGACAAAGCAAAGATTGAAACAATTGAAAAACTACCTCCGCCGACATCTGTCAAAGGGATTCGGAGCTTTCTCGGACATGCGGGTTTTTAAAGAAGATTTATCAAAGACTTTTCTAAGATTGCTAAACCTCTGTGCAATCTTCTGGAGAAAGATGTGCCTTTCAACTTCACCAAAGAATGCCATAAAGATTTTGAGATCTTAAAACAAAAGCTGATTTCTGCCCCCATCATTGTAGCACCAGACTGGACCCTTCTATTTGAAGTAATGTGCGATGCTAGTGATTTTGTTGTAGGTGCAGTTTTGGGACAACGCAAAGCAAAAATTTTCCACACCATTTACTACTCCAGCTGAACTTTGAATGAAGCTCAACTCAACTACACAACCACTGAAAAGAAGTTGCTCGCAGTTGTATACGCTTTTGACAAATTCTGCTCCTATCTGCTGGGTCCCAAAGTGGTGGTCTACACAGATCATTCAGCAATCAAATACTTGATCACGAAGAAAGATGCGAAACCCAGATTGATCCGTTGGATACTTCTTCTGCAAGAATTTGACGTGGAGATTCGAGATAGGAAATGGACAGAAAATCAGGTGTCAGATCATCTATCGAGGCTCGAGAATAGAGAAACAGTTGGCAAAGATCTGTCAATCAATCAAAAAAAATTTTCCAGATGAACAGCTGTTTGCCATGAAACAGCAAGATGCCCATTGTTATGCTGACTATGTCAACTACATTGTATCAGGAAAATGGCCGTTGGAATGGAAAACTCAGCAAAGGAAGAAGTTCTTCAAAGAAGTCAAGCATTATGTCTGGGATGAACCGTACATGTTCAAATGTTGTGCTGATCAACTACTAAGACGGTGTGTTCCACATGAGGAAGTCAATAGTGTTTTGGAGCACTGTCATTCATCACCATATGGCGGACACTTCAGCGGAAATAAAACTGCAGCCAAAGTCCTACAATCAAGTTTGTTCTGGCCCACTCTTTTTAAAGATGCTTATATTTTTGCTCTTCAATGTGACAGGTGCCAGAAACGGGGAATATTTCAAGGAGAAATGAAGGACCGTTGCAAAACATTCTAGAAGTGGAAATATTCGATGTATGGGGTATAGATTTCATGGGACCATGTTCCATCATTCGGAAACTGTACATCCTGGTTGTTGTAGACTACGTCTCCAAATGGGTTGAAGCAATTGCACTACCATCCAATGATTCAAAAGTGGTGATCAAATTCCTGAAAAAGAACATTTTCACTCGGTTCGGAACACCTCGTGCAATCATCAGTGATGGTGGCACACATTTCTATAACATATAATTTGATGCACTCCTATCCAAATACAGAGTTACTCACAAAGTTGCCACTGCTTATCATCCATAGTCAAATAGACAGGTTGAAGTTTCAAACAGGGAAATCAAAAGAATCTTGGAGAGAATTGTTGGATCAACAAGGAAAGATTGGTCTACAAAACTAGATGATGCATTATGGGCCTACCGAACATCTTACAAGACACTCATTGTTATGTCCTCATATGATTGGTGTTTGGGAAAGCATGCCATCTACCAGTTGAGCTTGAACACAAGGCGTACTGGGCACTGAAGAAGTTGAATCTTGATTCACAAGCTGCATGAGAGAAACGACTTCACCAACTCAACGAATTGGAGGAATTTCGCCTACAGGCTTATGAGAATGCCATATTGTACAAAGAAAATACCAAGAAATGTCATGATCGAAAAATAGTGCACAGACAGTTGGAACCAAGGCAGCAAGTGTTGTTGTACAATTCACGGTTGAAACTTTTCCCTGGAAAGTTGAAATCAAGGTGGTCGGGTCCATTTGTGATCACTCAGGTTTTTCCATATGGAGCTGTTGAGTTATTAAATCCCAACACCAACGAAACATTCAAGGTTAACAGTCAGCGTGTCAAACACTACTGGGGAGAATCATTTGAGCGACAAAAAGAAAGTGTCACACTTTCAGATCCAGCTTAACGTTCGAGAAGTCACGTCTAACTGACGACGTTAAACTTAGCGCTCGCAAGGAGGCAACCCATGAAATTTTTGTATATATTGTGATCTGGTGTGTTTTAATTTTTGCAGGTAAATTCATTTCACGATGGAAGAAGCTCTCGCAAATCTTCGCAAGCAATTTCCTTCTCTCCCTAAAAAATGTCTGATGAAAGTTTACAAAGCTCGCTTGGAACGGATGAGATTACTAACGATCCATGGTGTTCCTAATGACATTCGTTGGGTAATTGAAGCACGGGTCCGATTGGCAGGTGAGTCTTCTGAATCTTTTATTTCACATCTACCTGGTTTTGGAAGAAGCACCTATGCAAAGAAACGTAGAGCTAAGCAAATGGGTGTTTGTTACAAATGTGCACGCTGGAATTGCAATACTCGTTGTCATTCTTTAGGAATGGTGTCTGATAATCGCGAAGACAAAATTAAATTCATTAGGGATGGCTTCAGTAAAGAGTCTTTAGATGATATATCTTCGACTCTTGAGACGCATCCCAGTGGATATGTTCATATAGTCATTCGCAAATTACATACACAATTTCAAAAAGAAGACAACAATTAAGTCTTGGGAATCTGACTCAAAAAGACCATGTTTGCCAATTTATAAGAAAATTAGATGGGAAGCTTGTCCCTAACGCATAGACGTCAATCAAGCCGCTACTTTTCTTGTACATATTATATCTCTTTGTTTTTTCCTAATAATTGTAATTTGTTTTGTTGTTTTCTTTTATTTTCTCCGACATGATCCAGACCTTTTTGACTATCACGATTTATTTTACTGTTAACTAATAATTGTCATTTGGCAGGTACTAGTGCTATTATTTTACTGACCCTTTTCAGGTGTTATAAATTCAACTCATCATTGCACTTTTGAAGACATCCAGAGTAAAACATGGAAGTCACTTCAAGAAGACGAGTTGAAAATATCTGTGTGTTTTGCGGTACTAGTGTTGGTGTTAAGCCACAATACGTAGAAGCAACACATGAATTGGGTCGAGTCTTAGCTGCAAGGAATATGCACTTAGTATATGTCAGAGGCAATCTTGGACTAATGGGGATCGTTTCAAAGGCCGTACAGGAAGGAGACAATCACGTTTTGGGAATCATCCCAAAACCTTTGGCAGAGGCAAATCTTATTGAACCATCAAACGAAGAAGAGCTAATTGTGCCAGGTATGTCTGAACGACTGGTAGAAATAATTAACTGTGTTGATGCTTTTATTGCTTTGCCAAGTGGCTTGGGTACATTGGAGGAAATTTTTACAGTGTTATCTTGGGCGAACCTGAACATACACCAGAAACTGCTTGGATTGTACAACGTTGAAGGATTTTATGATTTTATTTGTGTGTTTCTTGATGATGCTCGGAGAAATGGATTCGTGTCAAAACCTTAAAAGAACTCCTCTTCACTGCCAGAACTGCTCCAGATCTAATTGACCAAATCTTAGCCTATGAACCACAAATTGACCATATCCTTTCAAAGATAAATTGGTCCGAGGACGATCGTGGTAAGAGGTGTCGGATTAATCTGGATCTTAACCTTTAACTTTTAGTGTAGAATTTCAGTTAACCAGGTATTATCTTCTAAACTCTTCTTCTACTGTTTAAGACATTGGGGAAAATGTCTCATTTAGGTTTGGGGGAGGGAATTAGTTGATCAGTATCTTGTTTTTAGTGGTGTGTTGTTTTTATTTTTAGTCCAAAATTTTTCGAAAAATATAAAAAAAAATTGAAAATTTTTCAAAAATTACAAAAATATTTTGCGTTTTTGTGTTTTTATTTTGACTAAAAATGTGAAATTGGTAAGAGATAGCTGTGTAAGGAATTTCCACTCCTGAGACGTATCTCAAACTATTTTTGAAACAAGTTAATTTTTATTTATTTCATTTAAATTATTTAATTTGTAAAATTTTCCATAAAACTGACTAAAATGGATCTTCATATGCTCAGTTGGCAGGTATTATCAACATGCATGGTAACATACGGACATGAGCTATAATTGAAAAGTTTGTAATATTCAGTGCTTTAGTTTAATTGGAGGAAGCATCTCAAAAAGTGATGGAGTAAAAAAAACATATGAGGTCCGAGTTATTAAGTCTGTAAGGGTGTTTTAACACCTAGTGCTCTAAAGCCAACTGGTTTGGGAGTCACTGGCCCAAAGCTCGCTACATGGATCAAGGATGCTGCAAAAATATATATATCTGAAGTCTGAGTAATTAAGTCTGTAGGGGTGTCTTAACACCCGGTGCCCTAAAGCCAACTGATTTGGGAGCCACCGACCCAACACTCGCTACATAGATGGAAGATATTGTATATAAATAAAATTTAAAAAAAAATCAAAAATCAAAAAAAAATCAGAAAAATCAGAAAAATTATTCATTTCTACAAAAGGTGTGAATTCTGATAAAACTTTAGGACACAAATATTACTCTCTTATCAACTGCACTTGTGACTGTTGTGGGAAAAAATGAGTTGATTATATTTTGTTGGCTATGCATATGGAGAATGGTAAATATAACCGGAGAATTTACTTATTCAGTAATTTAGAAAGAAAGAAAACAACTAGTAACTTGGAGTAGAAGTTTCACCTGATTAGTCACTAACTTCTTTATTCTCTTTTCGCTTGCCTTTTTGCTTTTGTGTGCATTAGTTTCAATACCTTTTTACTTTTGTAAAATGTTTGTGTGTATCATTACTGTAAACCCTCACGAGAATACAACTTGTCCACTAGGGACTCCTAGGGGTTTAAAGGCTTGTTGCATACGCTAAATGCAACTGTGATCCCTACGAAAGTGGCTTAGTTAAATTTTATTTTAAAGATGTTTATGTTATTCTATATTTTGCTCGAGGACTAGCAAAATGTTAGGTTTGGGGGTGTGATGAGTGATAATTATATCAATATTTCACACTCATTTAACTTAATATTTTGTATAGTTTCTTGAGTTTTGTGAATATTTTGATGTGTTTTGTGTTATTTTGTAGATAAATAAAGTTTCAGTACTCTCTGGAGGTGATGCGGGGCCAAAATAGTGAAAAACAGACAAAATGGTATTTTCGTCATTTCACGCGTCGCGACGCGCAAGCCCTTGGCGTCGCGACGCCTAACATGCACCAAGAGCTGCTAACGTGCACCGGGTCCACAAGTCAGAATCTGTGAAGTTTGACTTTGCTAACGTGCGTCGTGCCACGTGTCACCATCACAGCCGATCTGCTAACGTGCGCCGTGCCACATGTCATCATCCTACGGTGCCGACAGTCGCCATCGCCACGTGCCGCCACGTGTCACTCCACGTCATCGTCGACATCACCAGTTGACCGAGTCAACGTGCCACGTCACCGCCACGTCATCATCAACCAATCACGGTGTGCCACGTGTCATCATTCTATGGTGCCAACAGTCACTTTCGCCACGTGTCGCCAAATCAACGCCACGTCATCGCCATGTCAGCTCAATCATTCAGCTCCCAGCCGCCTTGCCACGTTTCACCTTATCATCTTATCCGAAATGCCACGTGTCAGCTAAGAATTTGAAGCCGACGAACCAGAAGTCAACACGTGTCGCGGCGGGACGCGCAAAGCCATGCGCGTTACGACGCTCAGAGCCTACCGAGGCCTATAAATTCAGCTCGATGTTTCAGTTGTAGATGTACCTTCCTCTCTGAATTCTCTGATGTAAATAAGGAGTTTTCTATCTAGTTTCTTTTAAATTTAAGTTTTGTAATAAATTTTAATTATGTTCTGTAATAATAGTAATTTACTTTCTTTACTTTTACAGTTTTTACTATTCAACACGAGGGGGTAACTTCCCCATGTTAGGGTGAAAGGTAATTCTTTTACTGTTGCTATTTAGATTAATCTCCCTTAAATATAATATATTCACTATTTAAAATATTGACTTAATGAGGATATCGCTATATTGGTCGGTTGGTAATTCATATTAAACTGGTTTAAACCTGACTAAGTAATGATACCGCCAGATTGGTCGGTTGGTAATTAAATTTTCTTACCGCCTATATGGCAGGTTTATTTTGGTTCCGCCTTTATGGCTGGTTGGACTTAATTTGACTTAATCAGGTTACCGCCTATATGGCTGGTTGGTAAAATAATCACAAGTTAATATATTATATTAAAGGGAGATATCTAAATAGTAAATAGTAAAAGTTGATCCTTTTACCTTAACATTTTATTTTATTGTAATTTACTTTTCAGCTTTTACTTTACCGCAATTACTTTTCAGCATTTTACTTTATGTCTTTTATTTTATTTAAGTTTTTATTACCCGTAAATATGTGTCGTAACTAAACCAGTTATCTGGGGTTGTGATGAAGTCCAATATCATCAATTTATAAGGGGTTAAATTACGGTTTGGGTAATATAAAAGTTTACTTATTAAGTCTTAAGCTTAATGCGTCTTGTTAATTGGCCACTAATAAGATTGATCTGGTAAATCTAAAATAAACTTGACAAAGGAATTTTAGGTTTCAGCCTTAGACTTAATAGCCCACGATCTTCCTTGAGAATAGATAACCCTTTAATAGATTTCCTTACAGGATAGACATATACCTGTCGGGCGGGGTTAGCCATAATTGGAACTTAATCTTAATGAATCCAGGTAATTTGGTTGACATAGACATATGGTTCAATTGGGTTATACTAGGTATTTGCGTTTGACCATCGACAGAGGCTTTCGCATAATTTAGTGTTCCAGGTTAGTAAACCGATATATTACACAAACATGAAATAACCACTTCATCTTTTAAAAGATATTATAAAGATTCACAACCCTATATAGTTTCTTAATATTGAATTTTCTTAAACCTACTTTCGTGCAATTTTATTTACTTGTTTTTAAATTTAGAATCATCACAATTTCAAATCAATCAAACAATCTGTTAGATACTAGTAATCATTTGATCTCATAAAATTAATAGATTAGGTATTAAGTTCTCGTGGGATCGATACTTTTTATACTACTTGAATGATACGTGCGCTTGCGTTATACGCGTGTGATTACGTACCGGCCAACACACCACACACTATATGACAAAAAATATTATTTTATTAAAATGTGTTTTTTTTATCTTTTTTCTTGGTCTTCATATTATTAAAATTAAGACATTTTTATTACAACTTTATATATATATATATATATATTATATATATATATATATATATATATATATTGATAGTGGTTTTTTTAAGGCTAATTATCCCGAGGAAAGTCAAGATACCAATGAGGGGTAGAAGAGAGATTGTATTTAACCGAAAGCGAATGACAAAGGTCCAAGAACCCATAAAGAGATGGGATTTAACAAGAAGACCCGACCACATGATATATAGATGTTCTCTCAAAGGGCAGAACATGTTGAAGATGAAGTAAGTAGTGATACCGATTTGGCCACGTGAAGAAAATGATTTGGGATTTTCTGAGAGTTTATAGGACCCGACTCGATGAGGTCCCTGCATGTGAACCTGACCTATTGAAGAGTTAAAAGGCGGGGCTTTGATAAGTAACATCTGTCTCGGTATCCCGACTCGAGGAACGAATATGAGATCACAAGCCGACTAGTATTAGGGCCATATGACGTATGCACTAACTGAGAAGATGTGCTTCCAGAAGGCTAATGATGACAAGCAAAACAATGGTTCTCATTGAAAGTAGCATATGCCTACTATACCTAGGTCAGTGCAGTGACAGGGCAGTGGCAGAGCAGAGCCGCTGTAGTCCGCCATAGGCCAGTGCAGTGGCAGATGATTGAGCTAATCTGATTAGTTAGATTAAGAATAGTTTAAGAATGCAGAGTTTTTAATGATGACCTAGTGATGTTGGCTCACATCAGAGTCGGTGAAAATAGTGTCTTTGTGAGTCTATATAAAGGGATTCAAGTCACTATTTCATGGGTTATAAAATTTTATTTTCCACAACTTGTAAAATCGATAACTTAAGAGCTAGGGATATAGTGAGAAAGCCAGTCATTTACCCGACCACTCGTGAGAGTTGTATCGGACTTACTAAGACCCGATGTGTTTTATCATTGTAGTTGTGATCTCCCCCTCATTTGTAGCTCGGGTTGATTTTTACCCCGAGGTATTATAAAATACATTCTTTCTCCCCGTGTACGTAGGTAGGAGCTACTCTCTTCCGAATTACGTAAAATTTCCATGTTTATCATGTATACTTGATAAATTTATGTGGTTCCCTACTAACTAAACAAATTCATCATTCGAGGGGAGGTTTATTTGAGGGGTGAGTTCCTTATTTTGCCATTCGAAAAAAAAAACATCTGTAAACAATGTATATATAAAAGTTTTCTCATCGCACCACATTTAAAAACTAAATCTCTCTAAATACAAAATGTTTCAAGAAAACAAAATATATATTTTTGATCTATAAATTATAAACTTTAAAATAAATATCATTTATCGATATATGGATTTTAAACAATCATAAGCTAATTATTCAACTATTTTAAATAATCATAAGCTGATTATTCGAAGATTTTAAATAATCATAAGCTGATTATTCAATGATTTCTCACCGACCACTGATTTTTAAAATTGATGCAAAATATATGGGTTTAGCAAGTTCTTTGGTGCTATATAGTTTAAACGGCGATAAATCTTTGATTATTCAACGATTTCTTGCTGATCACTAACAAAACGATCCAGTTTATAAAATAAAAACACTTGCTGCGATTTTCAGCTAATTAATCGAAGATTAATCACTTTTTTTTTTTTTTTTTAAAAAAAAAATCAATTGGTATACAGAGAGACCAATTTTCTTCAGTTTTCTTTAAAAACGTTTATAATTATTTGCCTCTTCTTTTTATTATAAACGAATGCTTTTAGAGGGATTTTAAGAAATGAGTTTTGGAATTTATTTATCTCAAAATATCAACTTTATTTTTTCTTAATAATCCCAGCTATTTTCGAATCCCAACTATTTTCGATCAATCACAATTCGATTGCCCAAGCTTGATGGGCTCAAATACACTCACCCTCTGAAATAATTAATGTTTAAAAAGCTACTCTAACCTACTTTAGTAATTATATTAGATTCATAATATTTAATAATAATTTTTAAAATATGTTTACAAAACATAAATTAGGTACTAAATTATGAAAGAAGTGATTATTAACAGAAAATTGGTGCTAAAAATACATAAAGAGAACATTGGCATTGCAATGTATGGATATTACAATTGTTAGGCATAGAAATGGGACATGCAATAGCAAAGAGAGTTTGCTTCCTACACATTAAAAAAGAAAAAAAAAAAAACATGAACCAGAAAGACTCTGACTCACTGGTCTAACAGCTACCGACGGCAAAACATGGTATAGAATGAAGCTGCAAGATAAAATAGCACTTCTCCATTTACTGTTCTTTCCAAATTCTACCTGTCACCCTAAGCTTTAACTCTTTCCTGTCTCCCCCGGAGAAGAATAGAGCCATGTTGCGCTGGATAATGAGACCATCAAAACTGTCGCGGACCTTTTTGTGGCTGTCCCGTATGCTTCTAGGCACACCTTGCCATGTCATCTTCCTTCCATTACCACCAACTTCAAGACTGTAGCTGTAGTTTTTTGCTTCATCGTCATCACCCATAAACCGCAAGAATGCTATGTAGACAGGAGCCATACCAAGCTGGAAGGCTTCAAAATGCAGACAGAAGTACTGACCAAAGCAACTGAAAACCTAAAAATGATAAAAAGAATTCCAACAATCAATCACATAATTCGAAAACTGTCAGTATTTTTTTAATAAATCAATATAAATTTCTAAAAATAATATACAAAGGAAACTACAGCACCTCCACAACAGACATTAACAATTTAGTTAAAAAGCAGGTGGCGAAACTGGCATTGACCCTCTTAGGTCCCTCTATTAATAGTATGGGCACTTTGATTCATTAAGATCCATGATAAATAGTAGTTTTAACAGTCTCTAAAACAAACAGTAAGTCAAATTTTATCAATAAACAGCAGAAGAGCTCTGTTCCTAGCTCCTACTAGGACAATGTAATCTTGTAAACTGGATTTACATAATTTACAAACATCCAACTAAGTATCAGTGAAACATAAAGGCGATTCTTCTCTGCCATTGGAAAGCCAGGAACTACAACAAGATGAGACAAAGAAAGTGCAACATTACCGTTAACATCCATGTGGCATTCTCAACCTCATGCGGATTTGCTTTGACGTAGCGATGGTTGAAAGTACTGCCATTGTGCATGTCAACTTTGTGATCATCTTTCAAATGGGTCACCAGATAAGGAATATCACCCATTACTGTGCATTCTGATCCAGCGTAAGGGCAGTTATAGGGCCTAAAAACACATTGTGACTCGTGTTTTAGCTTGCTGTAATATGGATATATGCCCACGCAGCCATAACTCTGATATTTACATGGAAGCTCAAGAGATGCAGCCACCTTCTCCAGAGCAAGACATCTGATGTTACCAAGTTCATGCCTGCAAGTGGGGCACCGATTGTGCACCCGGGGCTTGCAACCAGAACATAATGTGTGACCATTTGAACACTGCACAAGAAAGAATGTCAATGGAGAGAAATAATAAACATTATTGAGATTCATATAATTAAATTCAAAACCCATTCCAAATGCAGTAGAAGAACTTTGCTTTGACATGTGTAACAGTTAATGGGTGCTTGTGTTTGGAAGCACCTCTAGAAGGCTAGAAGCTCATCCGTAGGCTAGAAGCAGCCTTCTAAATAACAAGCCGATGGTTTGATGCAACATAAACGGAAACATCATGTTCCCGAGGATGTGGTATACTTGCAAGTCAATTGTCACTAAGCTGATTTATGGAAACACTGTCTTCTGTGTGTCAGCCACTGTTAGCAAATGTTTGCCCCCCAAAAAATGCAGAGAGCACTTGCAAGATGAAACTGATAAAAAAAATGATGACTTGTATTGTATCCTGACCTAAATATCATATGCCTAACTTAGAGTTTTCATTTAGAAAAATAAACATGGCTGTTTCTGTTATGTTCTGTATCAACATAAAATAAATAAATGTACATCAATTCACATCTTTGTTCTAGCTTGATTCTAGTAAAAATATATTTAAATGCAAATGGTTTCAGTAAGGCTTGTAAGTTGTAACATATTAACTGAGTAAATGTTAGGTTACATGACTATGGGTCATTGCTACTGATGGCAACAAAGTGCTAGGTAGCCCTAGCCAGATTATATGATCCTGGCCTTGACTTGTGTAGCAGAAATTGGAAAAATTAAGAGGATGAATCAACAGAATGGCAGAAGGTAACTTTGATAGGATAAATAAACATAACATTGTGATAAATGCAGCATTCAAAAATAATACAAACTGACACCAATATTATTAACCAAAAAAAGAATCAAAGAATAAATGTTCTACAAATTTTGTTTCTAAAACAATTTTTCAGATGAGCGCATGTTATGTGAATATGATTGAAATGCTCACGAGTAACAGAACACTATACTGTTGGAGTTTTACTTGTTACACACGCAGCGCATAGTTTGAAAACTCCATCTCAGGCGCCGCCTCGCGGCCATGGCGCGTCGATGCTATTGCCTCCGGTCGAATTTTCAATAGGCCCGCCTCAAAGGCTTGAGGCGGTCCGCCTCATGAATTGATGCCTCAAGTCGAGGCGGACGCCTCAACTGAAAGCCCTAAAATTATTATTTTTTTAAAGAAAATTAAAATATTATATAAAAGAGCTAAAAATTGGGACAAAGAATCCCAAATTGAGTTTCTTTATAAACTAAAAGTCTATCGAAAGCAAAATTTCTAATTTTAAAATTCTAACCGATAGTGTCATTTACTGCATTGATAGGGTAGCTAAATAACTAACATTTACTATTATATTTATTTATTAGTTATAATTTGTTATTAATAAATTTAGAAATTATATATGATGACGTATTGGAGGATGACATTTAAACACACATTTCATGCTATCAGACACAAATGATAACCTATTTAGAAATTAGCAGTCAGTTTACTCCAAGAACATATTTTATTGTGTTTCATTTTGTTTAGTTTTGATGGATGATTTTATATATTAATTGATATGATTTATTGTGGATGATTTATTTTGATGCTTTTAGTTTTTTTAGTGTTCGGATTGAGGCTATCGCCTCAACCGCTTTGAGGCTGCCCGCCTCGCCTCACATGAGTGGACCACCTCGCACCGTATACCAAGTTTTCGAACCTTTTACACATGTATATAATTGGAATTTAACGTTTCTGTAGTGGACCAAACCCTGTGAATAAATGTTTTACAAGTTTTGTTTCTTAAACAATTTTAAACGAAAGAATGTTCAGTGAAAACGATTGAAATGCCTATAAATAACGGAATAGTACACGGTTGGAAGTTTACTTGTTACATTTGTAAAATGATTCATAGAAATAATCAAGGACAAAGATGAATTATTCTCTGAGGCTCTAAAAAATTACTAGAAACTTAACTCATATAAATTGTTCGATGTCCAACTTAGAACCAATTAATAGTCTTTTGATGCTACTTATTACTTATTAGTGCAAGGAACATACAAAAATATTAAACCAAAACCAACAATTGTCTTCAGCAAAGACCAAGATAGCTTTTGGTGTAGCTTTCTAAAACTTGCCTTTTAAGAATGTGCTTCCTGAAAAGACATTTTAAAATTGAACTTCATGATATTCAAGTACATTCAACCTTGTTATCTAAGTGCTTTTTCAAAAGTTAATTTACACAAATCCACCGGCATACTAAAATATTTTGATGGGACATGAAATAAACAAACCTGATGAATGGGAGGGTACATGCCATTTAAGCACACAGGACATTCCAAGAGTTCACGAACACTGCTAGATACAGTTATATTAGGTTTTAGAGCAATTTGGGAAGGATCAATCACAGAGGATTCACTGACGTCCATCAAGTCCTCACTTTGAGGAGGATCAATAACCTCAGGTTTGCTTCGCAAATCATCATAAAATGGATTCCCAGATGCCATGGTAGAACAGCCAGTCTGTGCAAAACAAATACAAGGAACAGCCACATAACCCATACATAATTTGAAAAGGCTTGATTCACATAATATCAACATATTGAATAGGGATGGTGACCAACCATGGCAATTTCAAGAATAACTGAATAAGCAAGAGGAAAAATGGGTAGAGAGAGAATTCTCCATAACAAAACTCTAAGTTATATCAATCAAATATATAAACATAGGAAAATTGCCAATATCAATATGGCCCTTCAAAGCTATTGACGGGGTGTGTACTTAAATATTCATAATAAAATTACTTGGAACTTTAATTTTTTTCTTTCCTGCACTCTGACATAATTCCTTTTAAAACAGTGTTTGACATATCTACAAAATCAACATACAATGTTCTAAAAAAGGCTAGGCAATAGGCGTAGGGTGGGTGAACGCCTAGCGCTTAGGCCTTCTAGATAGCGCCTGGAAGGATAGGCTAGGCGACGCTGAGCAGTTTTATTTTTTATTCAAAAAATTGGAAAAAAAAAAAAAAAAAAACCCGTTTGATCGCGTAGGCGGCCACTTAGAACCACCTAGACCCGCCTAATCATCTGACACCACCTAACAATCCTTTTCATGCATAATTGGAACGGCCAGGCACCGCTTAGCGCCTACGCTGTTTTTTAAAAACAATGTCAACATACTAAAATTTTTCTTCTTTTCATTATGTAATTTTAATATTTTCTTTTAGCTGTTTCATCTTATTATTTGATTCCATAACTAATGCAATTATCAATTTTTGATGCACAAACAAAAATGCAGCAAACATGCTAAACCAGTTTATGAATTAATCAGTATAAGTTTTCTTCCAGAAGGAAAACTCACCAACAAATCTTGTTTTCTAGTCAATCTTACCGTGTTCCTCCTTGAAGGCAACAAGGTCGAATTTTGTCTCCCCAACCTATAATCGCATAAATATCCAACATATCTCAATATAAACCATAAAACAGGATAAAATCATATCTGAAGCATGATCACAAATATTTGGAGACAATAACAATACTACACCAACATAATACAATAACTTTTGCATAAAAATCTATAAATATGAAAGACATTATCCAGCTTGGCAGAGATAGCCCAACGCACCATGCATTTTCTGATAGATACAGTTCCCTCATTATTTTACCCCGGAAACAAAATGAAAACACAGAGTGTTAAGCAAACAAAACAAAGACACGATTGAGAATAATCAATCACCACAACAAACCCACATCAAGAAACTAAAATAACATCAAACAAACAGCTCTAAGAAAGTTAAGCTTGTGGTATAGGGCTATGGGATGCATTTCTTGTAAGAGCCTTAGACAGTTGAGAGTTTTAGCTGATCTGTTTAAGCCCGAGTCGGTGGTCTTTGGGGGGTGAGGTTTCCCACGTTTCCAAAAACAAAACAAAAAACTTAAGCTACCCCATTTCGTCATCCAGAAAGCCAATACAATGGTAATGTAGAATATACTTATAGATATGAAACACATACAGACACAACACAATAACAGTTTTTTGTTTTGTTTTTTTCAAATTTTAACGTGTATATATTGACAGATTCAGCAATTCCCAGAAAGGAAAAAGAATAATCACAAATGTGATACAAAAACGGCATCGTATTGGTTTTGAAACCCTCAATCGCAAGGGAAAAAATGGAAATGAAAAACAAATTTATAGCAAGATCTCCGAATATTCCATAAAGCAAGAAAGGGAAAAAATTAATTAGTTACCTGGAAAAAGATTTGATTCAGAAGGGCATGGTTATGTTCAAAGCCAAACAGAAACCCTAATTTGGCAAAAGTGGGGAGAGAGAGGGAGATTCTGTTCGGTGTTGGAGCGTGAAGAAGAACGATGGAATACGAAGTGAGCGCGTTTAAAGAGAGATGATTTTTTTTTTTTTTAATTTTTTAAATAAGTAAAGAGAGATGAATTGAAAGAGAAGAAAGACGAATTTCAAATTAAGTCGAGAGAGAGAAATTTCTCGAGAAAATTCAGAAAGGACGGTCAAAAAAATATTATATATTTATTATTGTATAATAAAAGATAAAATAAGATATAATAATTTAATATTAAATAATTATATTTAATATTAAATGATTAATATTATTGTATAATTAAAATAATTATAAAAGAATAAAATATAAAATATAATAATTTGGAAAAAGTACAAAAATCTACCTTGTCGGTTTGACTCATTTTAAAAAAAGAGATATGTGATTTTTTCGTGAAAAACGAATACTTTGTGATTTTGCAAAATCAGATAAAACTCATAACTCTGTCAAACTATCATGATGTGGCAAATGCAATTTTGTCCTTCCAAGAGTCAAATCTTAATCAAACCGCATGGTAGTTCTTTTCTTTCTTTTTTTTTTTTTTTTTTTTTTGTACTTTTTCCTCTTATATATATATATCACACAGTATTAAAAAATGTTCATTTATGATACTTTTTATGACAGAAAAAGAATATCACTAAATATGTCAAAAAATTATGATAATTTTGTGTCATAAAATAACTTATATCATAAATTTATGATATATTTGTGACATAAAAAATATGTCATAAATAATATAATAGATATATGTAATGTTTTATATTTTTCATTTTTCTCATAATTTATTGTAAAATAATATGATAGAAAACAATCTTGAATTATAACGTCATCGTTTCATTTTATGACATAATATGTCATAAAATTTATGATGTATTTATTTATGTCATAAATAAAACGACGTCGTTTCGTTTATGACAGAAATATGTCATAAATCTATGAATAATTAAAAAATAATAATTTCAAATGGAATCGAACATGCAATCTTATTTATAATATACAAAAGTATTCAAACGGCACCATTTTATCAAAACCTAAAACCAAAATTTTCAACATATAATCCACCGCCAAAAATTTTCATTCCTTGAACAAAACAAATCAACAAACCCACCCAAATTTCAGTCCGTCAAAATCTAGCCAATCTACAGCCCCAATGTTACCCTTTGCCTTGACACTTTACTCTCTCTCAACAATTCAATCTCTTACAATCTCTCAACAATTCAACCTCTCTCAAACTTCATTATCTAATCACAGCTCTGCATCGTAACTGGAGAAAACGACGCTCCAAGCTCTCTCAATCTCTATAGACATTGTATTTTTATAAATAGCCCGATATTTGGAGTCCACCTTCAAAAAACCCTAAAAAAAATTGAGAGAAAAGAGAGAAAAAAACAACACTAATATTTGGAGTTCCTTTCCCCATGGTGCGAATCCCGTAATTATCCGACGATCAAGGGTATCTTCTGAGCAACAACATAGGCATAAAAGTACAACCTTAGGGTACCCTCCTCAATAGTTATGTGTTTTGGAGTTTCTGTTATTAACACAATATTTCTAGCCGGATGTACATCATGTGGGGTCGGACATGCACACACATTTGGCCAATGATAGACATAGCAGGTCGCGTTTACTACCTTGATCAATTTCAATTTTCACGCGTGTTTACTCTATTGTTGTGTAGGAGCGAAGCGAGGTTTACCGCTATGCATATGATGCTCGGCGACCACGACATTGTTGGGCTCGCAGCCCGTAGAGAGTACGGAGTAGTCCGCGAGGGACTAAACATGAGAATAAAGGAGTCACCACCCAGTGTGAACTGGGAAATGATTTAAGGCCGCACTCACCCCTCGCAAGGGAAGACCTCAAACCGTTGGGTTCGAAATGGTCCCTTACTTATGCCAGTATAATGGACAGGTTCACACAATGATATAACCAAGTCTTATGCAGCTCATACAAGATAATTCAAATAAACACACAAATTTGCACACCCATAAACATGAATATAAATAAAAGCAAATACATAATTCCAAAAGCATATTAAACGAGGAAGAATGATAATGTAAATTATAATAACAGTAAAAACGTTAATAATAAATGCATATAATTAAGTGCATAATGCATAATAAATAACTAAAGAGATGAAAATGCATAAAATATGAAGAAATAGTTTGTCCAGTGTGTGTGCGTTCGTGCAGCGTCCGAGAACACGTTTGAACAGAATGAGACAGAATGCATGCATTCGAGTAGCGTTCGAAAACACGTTCGAACGGAGTGAGGCAGAATGCATGTGTTCGAGTAGCGTCCGGGAACGCATTCAAACGAAATGAGGTGGAATGCATGCGTTCGAGTAGCGTTCGGAAACGCGTTCGAACATGATTACAAAAATGGCATTTATAATAATAGAAACACATGCGTGAATGTTTCCCGAGCGGTACGTGGAGTTGTACCCCAAGTACAGACTGCACTACCGTCCATTCAGATTCGGCTACAAAATTTATGTCTGGGTTTTCATCTGATATACCACAAGAGGCAACACTCAATCATTGACACAATGCAAACATGAAAGTAAACGTGAAGTGATGCAGCAAGACATGAGCATGAATAAGAGCGGAATAATAAAGCGAGATGAATACATAAAAAGACAAATGGCGGAAATAAATAACGGAACATCAAAAGAAAAATAAATGACAAAATAAGAGAAATGAGATGCGACCAAGAGACTTGGCTGATTTTAGTGTGGGATCTCGCATGCCCGGTTGGACATATTTCACGTCTAACCAAGCATGCAGCGTCCATGACTACAAAATAAATATGGTAAAGGGTGCCCTCAGGCATTTCCCATAAATGGGTGACCTTTAATCCAATGTAAGTAGTCATGAAAGTGGATGCGAAATAATATAACAGAATATGAACAAAAGTAAAAGCGAGACGATAAAATAATGATAAATGCGAGTAAATAAATAGAAAAGATAAATAACAACAATAAATAACAAAGTAAAGGCAGAATAATAAGTAAAGATAAATAATGACGGTAAATAAACATAAAAAAAAAGATTAATAACAAAATACTAGAGAAAGAAAATGTGACCAAAAGACTTGATCGTCTTGGATGTGGGACCTCGCATGCCCGGTTGGACATATTTCACATCCAACCAAGCATGTCGTGTCCAGGATAGAAAAATGAATATTAAAAGAGAGGGCCCTCAGGTCTTACCTTTTAAGTCGCTTCTCGTGAGTGCGTTGAGACGTCGCCGAGAGGGTTAATGCTTCGCTGTTTTTATGGTTCACTGATTCAATATTTTTGCTCATTGTTTCACTGTTTTGGGCTGCTATTTTGGGTTGATTTTCGGTGATGATGAGCTGCTATTTTGTGGTGAGTTTGGTTCGGTTGTAAGGGTTTTTTTGGGGCTGCTAGTTTCACGTTAATGGCTTAGTTTGTGGGCTATTTTGCTCTCGGCTTTGTGTTTGATGAAAGGGGTGTTGGGTTGCTTGTTTTGTGTTATTGCCATTTATTTGGTGGCTGTTTGATGGCTATTTATTCACGTTGATTTGGTGACTTTGGGGGGCAGTTTGTTTATTGTGTTGGGATCGGTTTTAGGGTTATTTATTCACGTTGATTTGGTGACTTTGGGGGCAGTTTAGTGGTTCTGGTTTCACGTTGGTTGAGGGTTTATTTGCTGTTTTGTTTTGTTGGTCGGTGAGGGTTGTTAATTTGGCTTGACTTTGTTTGTTTGATCGGTGAAGTAGGGCTTAGTTTATTGTTTGTTGAATCGGTGAGGGTTGTCGGCTGTGTCGGTGGGGGCTCTTGTTTCTTGGCTTGTTGTGGCTGTGTGTGTGTGTTCTTGTGTTGCCGAGTGTGTGTCGTGTGTAGTCTCTACGAGAGAAGAGAGAAATGACCGAGTGGATTAGGGTTTTTGGTTTTCTTTTTGCTGTGAGTTGTGTGTGAGAGGGAGAGAGAGAGGCGATGGGCCCCTTTAGGGTTATGGTTAGGTTATGCTTTTATAGTTGCAAGTTAGGGTTTCTCCTTATGTTTGTCTTTGTTAGGGTTTTCTTATTATTGTTTTTGTGTGTGTGGCCGCCACTCTCTCTTTTTGGTCAAGATTTTCCTTCCAAATTTGGGGGATCCAATCTTGGTTAATTTGGAAGGGGATTTGAATGGATTTGGCACATGTTTTGTATGAGGTTTTGTTATTTTGGATAGGGCTTGGGTGTTTGGGCATTGGAAGTTGCATGGGTTGCATGGGCTTTGGATAAGTTGTATGGCTTTGTGTGGTATGGGTGTGTATGACATGGATAAATGGGCTTCCATGGGCTGCAGAGGTTTTGGGTTGAGGCTAATGTTTAAAACAGAAATTGATTAAGCGAACCCGAGGCTAATTTAGTGAGTTCAAGTTTGACGAGGTATTAAATTTAGAGTTTTCCCTTTCGGTATTTGTTTCCCGCGACTTCCGTGACTTATCAGGTAGTGCCTCCATATGATGCTCATCATTGGGCTTTATACAAAAAAATGCAGTGCCTACAGTCGCCCCCACTTTGATGGGGCTTGTGCAGTGTGCAACAGTGACAATCTTATCAAAGTTATGCATGCATTTTTACTTATCTGGTTCGTCGGCTGCCACCGGACTTACCTGTTATTTTGCGAGATGCTTCGAACTGAGTTGATCTGAGGGTGAGGTGCTTCGACCTCTGGTTCATTCCCGAACCGTTACTTGAGTGATGGATTGGTTTATTCCCGAACCATTACTTGATGAGATGGTTTATTCCCGAAATGTTACTTGATCGATGGTTCATTCCCGAACCGTGTTGAGAGTTGGGCTTTATTCTCGAACTGAATTGAGTTGATGGCGAGGTGATTAGACCTTTAGGCTTTATTCCCGAATCACCGAGTGCGAGATGTTTTTATCTTCGGGCTTTGTTCCCGAACTGAGTTGAGTTGATAATGGTAGTGAGGCACTTCGCCTCATGCTCGTCCTCATTCCCGAGGAGTTGCTTGTCCTCATTCCCGAGGTTGTTCTCCATTCCCGGAGTGCCATTCTCGGCTTGCTCGTCCTCATTCCTAAGGAGTTGCTTGTCCTCATTCCCGAGGTTGTTCTCTATTCCCGGAGTGCCATTCCCGGCTTGCTCGTCCTCATTCTCGAGGAGTTGCTTGTCCTCATTCCCGAGGTTGTTCTCCATTCCCGGAGTGTCATTCCCAGCTTGCTCGTCCTCATTCCCGAGGAGTTGCTTATCCTCATTCCCGAGGTTGTTCTCCATTCTCGGAGTGCCATTTCTGGCTTGCTCGTCCTCATTCTCGAGGAGTTACTTGTCCCCATTCCTGAGGTTGTTCTCCATTCCCGGAGTGCCATTCCCGGCTTACTCGTCCTCATTCCTGAGGAGTTTCTTATCTTCATTCCCGATGTTGTTCTCCATTCCCGGCTTGCTCGTCTTTGCTGTTTTTTTCCTTTTTTCTTCAAAAACCTGCGAACACAAAACAAAAATTACGTGTATGTGACGTGTATGCATGTATGCATGGATGTATTTCCTATTCCGATGGGTTAGGCCTTCCTTGTACTCTTTGGTGCCATTTGCCTATAAAAAGCTTTAGTCGCCCCCTGGGCCTGCTTACAGTTTTCTTCTGCCAATTCTCATCTGGTGATCGCTCAGTTCTCTTTGTTCCCATGACTCAAGATCTCGTTATGTCCCTGATTCACGAGGTGGTAGACTGGTCGCCCCCAGACCTGGTTTAGCTTTATGTTCTCCGCTGCTTGCACTGGGTCATGGTGAATTACGCCTTTTTTGAAAGTGGCCTAATCCTTTTGGGATACTGAAAGTCATGTCTTATGATTCCCAAATTTTCGAAATATGCCTTCTCTCGGAGGAGTTTGCTGCTATTCTTGGCTTGGATTTTTCTCCTACTACCATTTCGGTGATGTTGTGTTTCCAATGTCTATACCTTCAGGAGGCCTTCGAAGTTTTCCTTATTTTGCAAGTTCGTACTATCTTTTGCTTAAGCTGTCTCTCAATAGTTTCACATATTATTGTCCTCAAAGAATGCCCAGTAATGAAACCAGAGAACCTTCAAAGCACTCAATGCAACTCAAATCCGAGTTTTTGAATAAATGATCTAAGCCAGACTCAAAGTGTGTGTGTGTGTGTGCAAAGGCTCATTTACAGCTTGATTCCTAGGTAAGCCAACTCAATGATTTCGTTTAAAAATTGGGATCGATGGGTCAAACCAACCTAGATGTCTCAATTATGCTCTGCAATTGCTTTTTTGTGCTCAATATGGTATGATTTTATTTTTTCCTTTTCTTTTGTCTCCCATTTTCCTTTCCTTTTTGATTTTTTTCTTTCTTTTTCTTTTTTTTTTTCTTTTTTTTTCAACACACCTACCCTTTAAGGTAGCATTTCTCCTCATGGTGGTCCTAATACTCGCCCATGGGTAGCTTCACGCTTATCGGTTATAGGTGGTTTAATTTTTTTCTTTGGAGACTTTTCTTTTATTTTCAACCATACCACACATCATAACACAAGCAAATCAGGATATACATCTAGGCAAATGGTCATCCGCCGACCTGCAATTTCTTCAACTAGTCACTTTGCCGACTACTCAGGTTTTCACTGCTATAAACCTATGATCAAGTGCTCACGAGTCTAACCTAGATCAATTACTCAAATCATCAGATAAAAGTGTATCAAGAACTTATCGTTTCTAAGATTTCACTATAAAGCAAACAATTTCATCATCAGATTTATGCCTAACCATTAAGGACTAAAAGCAAATAATTTTTTTTATTTTTTTAGTTTTTCGTTTTTTTGCTGAAACCCCCCAATTGGTCTTTCTATTCTGGCCGTAAAATTTTCTGTTTCTCGGCTTCCTCTTCCTCGATATCCATGTTTGCTAAACTCTTCTTGACAAGTATTCTTCTCTAACCCAACGGATATCTATGATGGCTTTTAAGACACATGGGTCAGCATGATGCATGTATGCATGCGATGCATGAGATGAGATGTATGTGGTTATCAAAACAATATATATCATTTCGACCTTATTCCTCCCACACTAGTGGTAAGTCCATTTCTATCCTAGGTATGGCTTATTTTATGCACCAATATGGGGTACACAAAACCGTTCTCTCCTACGCTACAAGGGTGAACCTTGTTTACCTCAGTCTCTTTTCATAAGTAACAGACAAAGATCGCCTATTTACAATTTTGACTAAGCCTATTATGGGGATCGTGCCATTTTCTAGAAATGATGAATTGGGCCCTCGGTAATCATGGTTGTGGGGATGGACTTAGAGATATCCAAAGTATACAAATATGCCGTAACAAGGCGTATCCTTCCTGGATTAAAGCCAATGAGGATATCGGACTCATGCATCTGCATATTTGGATCATGTTTGGACCTTCTAAGCCCATCAAGGTTTTCATACAAGTTGGCCCATTATCATTTTAAAACGTTTAATCAGATTATCGCGGGGTGTAAACTTGTCCCAGTTGAAAAGGCCCAACAGGTTTACACTTTTGCGATAAGGTGGCTAAATAACTTCAAATGATAGGGGGCCCAACACAAAGTGGCCCATCATCATTTTGAAAAATTTTGGCCAAATCATCATAAGATATAAACTCATCCCAGTTTAAATGGCCCAACAAGTTCGTATCCTATGACGAGAAGTCCAAATGGATCCGAATGATAATGGTCCCAAACACAAGCATATGGGGTAGCTTCTATAGGACATACAACTATTGTTCATATATGGGCGTATAAGGGTATGGATAAAGGGTCCCGTCGGCGAAGGGTTGCTCACAACTAGGTCTCCCCACTCAAGGGTTTGAGCGACCAAATGAGCGCGCCTTTTTTATACCCTAAGGTACGTGCCAACGAGTGATGACGCCACATAATGATCCGCCGACTTGAATGAAAGTGACTTCACGATACATGACACCATCGGGGTAAAAAGGGTATGCAAATATATGAGACTTGGGTAACCAAATCCAAAGCCACGGACACTATAAGGCATTGTTTCAGGGCCGATTCTCTATCCCTAGTGGAGTCGCCATCTGTAGGAGCGAAACGGGGTTTACCGCTATGTCTATGATGCTTGGCGACCACGAAACTGTTGGGCTCGCAGCTCGTAGAGAGTACGGAGTAGCCCGCGGGGGACTAAACCGAAGAATAAAGGAGTCACCACCCAGTGTGAACTGAGAAATGATTTAAGGCCGCACTCACCCCTCGCAAGGGAAGACCTCAAACCGTTGGGTTCGGAATGGTCCCTTACTTATGCTAGTATAATGGACGAGTTCACACAATGATATAACCAAGTCTTATGCAGCTCATACAAGATAATTCAAATAAACACACAAATTTGCACACCCATAAACATGAATATAAATAAAAGCAAACACATAATTCCAAAAGCATATTAAACGAGGAATAATGATAATGTAAATTATAATAACAGTAAAAGCGTTAATAATAAATGCAGATAATTAAGTGCATAATGCATAATAAATAACTAAAGAGATGAAAATGCATAAAATATGAAGAAAGAGTCTGTCTAGTGTGTGTGCGTTCATGCAGCGTCCGAGAACGCGTTCGAACGGAATGAGACAGAATGCATGCATTCGAGTAGCGTTCGAAAACAGGTTCAAATGGAGTGAGGCAGAATGCATGCGTTTGAGTAGCGTCCGGGAACGCGTTCGAACAGAATAAGGTGGAATGCATGCATTCGAGTAGCGTTCGGAAACGCTTTCGAACATGATTACAAAAATGGCATCTATAATAATATAAACACATGCGTGAATGTTTCCCGAACGGTACGTGGAGTTGTATCCCAAGTAGAGACCGCACTGTTGGGTTTTCTAGGTCAAACCAAGATCATATTAAGCTATGAAAAGTGCGAATACATCAAAGTAAAGTTGCAGAAATACTCACTTTGATCGGCTTTTACGATGCGAAGAACACAAAAAATTTCTTCATGGATGATTCGGCCAAGCCTTCTTTTGTGCTCATTGTGTTGTCTTCAAGCTCCAAGCTTTGATTTGAGATTCCATGCTCATGAATGAGTTTCCCTATCACCTTTGTAAGACTCCTTTAGTGTGCTAGCACTTGGAAATTTTGCCACAAAATTTCCCTAAAGCTTTTTGTTGCTCTCGGCAATGAAAGAAAAAATGGAGAGGAAAAATGGTTTCAAAAACCGTGAGGTGGAGAGGAGAGAAGATGAAGCGTGTTGGTTGTTTTTGATTTCAAAAATCAAATACAAAAAATCAATTACCAAATTCAAAAAAGGTACAAGGCATTAAAGCCTTCCAACAACTCACATCACTCACAAAAGTGACATCCATCACATCACTCAAAGTTGATATGACTTATATCAAAAGAATGACTAATGATGTGACGCGTGATGTGACTTGTGGGCCCCACTTGATTCAAAAATGCGAGTGGGCCCGCAAACACTCCCGGGCTCGGGTTCGCGAATTCCGAATTAACGAATTTTCCGTTGCGACGTAATTAAATCAAATTTAGTTAAATAATTATGCCTAGTAAAGTTACTATTCACGTCGCTAGCGAATTAATTCTAAATTAATTCTTTTGCCCGAATTAAAATCCAATTTTAATTCCTCGTCGAAATCTAATTTCGTATAATATATCGAATATATTATTTTATCGATTAATTCCAAATTAATCGTTCTCTCTCTTCAAATAGTATTTTATCCCAGATAAAATATCTCCGCAATTAATCCTAGATTAATTTTCTCTCTCTTATAATTAATCCTAGATTAATTATGTCTGAGTCATACGTCATCGACGAATCTTCCGGAAGCGACCCATGAGATCCCCAGATATATTGGCAGTAAATCCGGTCGTCGGACTATCCG
Organism: Zanthoxylum bungeanum; assembly: GCA_019454045.1. Classification (NCBI taxonomy): domain Eukaryota; kingdom Viridiplantae; phylum Streptophyta; class Magnoliopsida; order Sapindales; family Rutaceae; genus Zanthoxylum; species Zanthoxylum bungeanum. The sequence goes on from SKCR01036105.1 coordinate 44,411, forward strand.
AACACGTATGTACCTAGTACTACATTTTTACCGATTTACAAGACATGGTTGACTTCTAGCAAAACACCGTGCCTACCTAATTCTCCAGAAATATTCTTAAAGGAATATGTAATCTATATCAGACGTAGTATAGATAGTATTGCGTATTGCGATCCAGTATCGGATGTCACATGCAAGGCCTGAGGCTGGAATTGTGTCTGCCCCGTACGAAGCACATATCAGATCTCTGATAACTAGTCTCTATAATCGGATAATCATGACCTAGTCATATTATCCCGATGACTGCAGTGCTAAAGAGTACTAGTTCCGTATCCTACGTGACCATCATCTCCATATGACTGGAGTGATACTTCCATCTTGACATCACACCCAATACACTACGATTATCAACATACCCAGAAGAGGTGTACACATAACATGTTAAAGCCCTGTACGAGAAAAACCAAAGTATATTGATTATCGCAAGTATTAGCGATGCAAGTCTCCGGTTAAGACCAAATACACCTACCCTGATTCGGACTTCCATAGACACACAGTCATACTACCAATGGAATTCCGAGGGATCTATCCAGAGCGAAGCTGTTTCTGTACCATCGGTAAACACAACCTCCTATTACACTTGCATAAGTATCCAATATTTAAATATATGAGAACTATGTCGTTATGCTCCCACAACGCGCACAAGTGCAATACTAGTCTATTCCGGATTATCGATGTCCAATCTCGATAATACTACGACTAGGGATGTTTTAATGATTAAACCTTAGTGGATTAATACTGTCTCATATCTTATTAATCCGGAACTAATCATATGGACTTTTATCATTTATATATCCCGGTAATCCAATTACAAATGATAAAAGAGCAATTTCCTTTGTCACATAGTTAATTTGTACAACAACACCATGTTCTATACAAATAGTGATGCTATGGGTCATAATTGTCCATCAATCTCTCACTTGGCCTATAGCCAATCACTCAAGTGTCTTACACTTGAACTATGTACGAGTCGCTCAAACTCTTACTGAGAAACTGCTTTCCTCAGCGGATTTGCAAAGTTATCATCTGATGCGATTTATTCGATCATCACATCGCCACGATGTATGATCCGAATGAATCAGATGAATAGTTGAAGTATATACTTGGATCGTTGATGAGACCATTAATTCCTTAGCCTGTGCTGTAGCCTAGCTTATCTGCTAACAGAACTATTCCTAATCTAATTTGGATTATTAAGATCCAAATGACTTTTATTGCTGCCTCAGCTGCATCAATATTCCGCTTTTGTTGTTTATTCGGTAACAGTATTTTGCTTGGAAGATTTCCAGCTCACTGTTTCGTTATTCAAACTATATAGTACCTCTTATTACGACTTATAATCATTTTTATCGTTTTGGAAACTTGCAGCAGTGAACCCAGTCACTTCAAGTTCTCATTCTCCATAGTATAAGAAAGCATCCTTAGTTCATCTAAGATACTAAAGGATGTTCTTAACATCAATCCAGTGACAATCACTTGGATTGGCCTGATTGTGACTCCATGTGCTCAAAGCTTATGAGACACCAGGTCGCGTACATAATTTTTAATGTACGAGTTCTCAGAGAGTGCCAACAACTTTTAGATCTATCCCAGTAGATCCTTATTTCTAGAATAAAGGTTGTCTCTCCCAAGAATTCTACGGAGAATTTTCATGAAAGCCAAGCTTTCACCGATTGTATTATGGGACTATCATTTCCAAGAAATGATATATCATCATTATGTAGGACAATCATTGTTAGTGCGCTCCCACTAACCTCCTTATATACACAAGAATCATTTTCGTTTTGAATTAAATCATATACCATTATGATTACATCAAAACAATAGTTCCAAGAACGCAATGCTTGCTTCAATCCATAAATGGATCGAATTAACTTGCAAACCTTATTTGCTTCTTTAGGTACGACAAAACCGTCAGGATGTTGTAAACATCCTCCAAAAGGTTTCTGTTTAAGGAAATCAATTTTGACGTTCAGCTGCCATATTTCATAAATGAAACATGCATCATTAGCAAGCATTATCCAAATGGATTTAACCATGGCAACGAGTAAAAGGTTTCGTCGTAATCGACACAATGTTGATAACGATACCTTTTCGCTACAAGCCTAGCTTTGTACGTTGGTATGTTGTCATCCATGTATGTCTTCCTTGAAGACTTATACAGTACCAATAGTCACAATGCATTCCGGTACATCAACCAATGTCCAAACTTGGTTGGTATACATGGAATCCATTTCGGACCTTATGGCACTTTGCCATAATAGGGAGTCGATACCTTGTATCACTTCCTCATACGTGGTCAGTTTGTCTTCCTCAATAAGATTGACATCTTCATGAGGTGAGATCAGAAACTCATACCTCCCAGGTTGTTTTCTGACTCTCTCCGACTTACGCGGTTCTTGTGTATTTGAAGATTGTGGTACAGTTTCATCATTGATGAACTGTTTGTGTTCCATTAAGGAATCAGTGCCTTGAACAATATTACTCCGATTTTCATCGAGTTTTACTTTCCTCCTACTTACCATTGCATATAGGTATTCCTCTTAGGAAAACCACATGGCGAGCGACAATTACATTATTCTCTTGTGAGTTGTATAAGTACTATCATTTGGTTACCCTAGGATAACCTACAATTAGGCACTTATCCAATTTGGGTTCTAGTTTGGAATCATCCAAACATATGCCCAGCATACCCAAATCTTCAAGAATGAGAAAACCCGGTTTCTTTCATGTTCATATCTAATATGAAGTTTGTCAAACTGATTTTCATGGAACCTTATTCAAAATAAGTGTTGCACTGTTTTATGTGTATCCCTTGAAGGAAAATGGTAGCTCAGAGCGACTAATGATTAACCTTATCATGTCCAACAAAATTCGGTTTCTCAGTTCAGACACACCGTCAAATTGAGGTGTTCCATGAAGAGTCCATCATGAAAGAATACTATACTCTTTCATATATTCAAGAAACTTATTACTTAAGTATTTTCCATCATGGTCTAACCGTGACGGTTTTAATACTCTTACCGATCTGTTTGTCTACTTCGTGTCAAAACTCTTTGAATTTATCAAAAGTTTCTGATTCGTGTTTCTAAAGTAACACATAACCATAACGCGATGCCACATCCGTAAAGGTTACGAAGTATTCATATCTACCTCTAGCCTAGCTAGATATGGGCTCACTTACGTCACTATGAACGAGGGCTAACAAATCGATGACACTTGTACTTTTACCAAGTAAAAAGGTGTTTTAGGCACTTTGCCCAATAAACTAGATTCGTAGATATTATTTGAATATGATCAAATCCGTCCTAGTATCCACTCTTCAAAAGTGTGGATATACGAGTCTTGTTTAATGTGTCCCAGACAACAATGCCATATATAAGTCTCAACTGATTAATTCAGTTTGAGTTATTTGTTTGTCATGTCATACGTTTGAGATTCATTTATATTCTAAATATAAATACTATTATTCACATCTAATGTGCTTATCTCAATATCATCTTTATAAAATAAAACACTTTAGTGTTCTAGAATATAAAAGTATACCTGCAATGAGTTATACTCTGAAATAGAGATAATGTTTCTAGTCAAACTAGGTACATTTTAACAGTTTCCTAATTTAAGTACATGCCCAAAGGGTAGTTCCTAAACTTAGATTTCTACGGTTAAAACAGCGACTCTCGTCTCGTTTTTGACTCGCAGGTCAATCTCAACTGAAGTCAGTCTCATGCTTATCAGCAGATTCTGCACATCAGTACATATATATGTACCACATCTAGTTTCAAAAATCCAATTTTGAAACTAATAGTGAACATGTTTATGACAAACATACTTGAAGCCGGAGCCTTGCCCCGCTTCTCTTCCTTCATGTATGCCTTGTCCATACGTCAGTCACGCATCCAGTGACCCCGTTTGCCACAGTTTAGGCAGACATCTTGGGATATGTCCTTTGTCTTCCTAGAAGACTTTGATGATTTTGCCTTTGCCCATTTTAGAAGCTCTGGCTCTGCCTCATTGAGCATAGCCATCAACTCTCCAAGAGTTTTCTCTTGGTTCTTAATGAACCTGCCCCAGTTTTCGGGTAGAGGCTATAAGATCAAATCTTTGGTAGTCTCGGCCACATAGGTAATGCCCAGCTGATCGATGTCAGTAATTATCTGCGACACCTAGTGCTCGATAGATGTACTCTCTGACATACACGAGCGTAAGAGCTTCTTTTGCAATTTGTACTTTTAAGATCTAAAAATAGATTTATGAAGATCTTTAATTTCATCATCATGGTACAAGGATCTAATCTTTAATTCTGACGACGGAATTAAAGTGTCATTGCATCAAATATAACGGATTGAGCACTAAAGTTATCATCACATGAATCTTCCAAAGATCATGTTCTACTATTTGTTCAACTCCGGGCTTAGGCCCGAGATGTAATTCTATCAAATAGAATAACTTCTCAGTTCTCAGGACTATCATGAGGTTCTATTCCCAATCTGAAAATTAAAGCCGTTTAAAGACATTTTCTCCCAGGATTATGTTTTAAACAATCTTTCAGTTATCTTGATTCCAATAGTCCAACTTTCCAATCAACGATTTCAGGTACTATTTAATATAATGATTACTATAGTCTAACTATATAATCAACTATAATTTGATTAGTTAAATTCAAATATATTGATGACTATAATCCAATTATATAATCAACTATAAATTGAAGTAGTTTAAATACAGTCATACTGTTTAATTTAAAACAACGATTAAATATTAGTCCAACTAATATATATTTATGTATTGACGAAAAATGAAATGAGCGCGTTTTGGCAAGTATCTAAACGAAATTACAAATTTAATACTTGTCTCCCACTATTTTTCGGCGAGCCTCTAACCCTCTGTTGAGTACTCGGGAAACCTTGTTTCCTAGTGGGCTAGGATCCCGTTAAATAACACACAACCTTGACTTTGGCCAACAAATTGTATGATATTTAACTAGGTAGATCTCTAAGATCAATTGGATCTCATCCAATTCCTAGATCCAGTAGGTGGACATCCAAATCCGAAACATATATCTAATAAATGCCAATATATCCAATATATTCCCTAACCTTTTTCCTTTGAATCAATTAAGCCTTGGCTTTGGCACAACAAACTTAATGATTCCAGTTAAGCGGGACCCATTGACTTTGGAAAGCTTCGTAATCGATGTTGATGGACAAGAAGTGATCTTGACTTTGGCCAACAAATCACAACTTGGACAAGACATGCGATATGGAACAAAGCCTTCATGATTCAAACACATCCGCGATGGACAAATGCCTTGACTTTGGGCAATAAATCAGTGCCAATCTTGGATCTTGAGAATGAATCATTCAATGGAAGGAAAAATGCTTAATATATGTTGAGGGTTTTTCGCGTAATTGGCAACCAATTAATTATCTTTGACTAGGTCTCATCATACACCCTTAAACATGCATTCTAAAAGCATAATAAGGCGCGATAAATAAATTAATAATGATATGCGGATGGCTATTTAAAACACTTGTTCCTAGAACAAATCTCTCTCTTTCCTCTCTCCCGCTAGCACAAATCTTACATCTACCCAATTACATAACACTTCTAAAGAAACCTCATTTACATTGAGGGGAATATGTGAGAAGAGAAATACAAAGAGTCAAGAGGTAATAGGCTGGACACGCTGGTCCAATTTAATAAATTCTAAATTTATTACAACAATTTCCAAAATTGCCCTCACCCATCTAATATCCATCCGATATACATTATTCATACATCACATCCATGTATTCACACAAAGCATGTTATCAATCAATCTAATCCAATTAATTAATCTGAAATTAATGACCATCCAATGTTCAAACAACGATTTGATTTGCGCGAGTCAAACTCGTTTTAAGAATAAGTACTCAAAGTACGAATTCTTAAATTATATTAAACTACAACATTAAATCCAATTTATTTTGTATTAAATACTAATTCTTTATTTAATTCCAAATTAAATAATTACACTTTATTAATGAGCCTTTGCGACTTAGATTCTAAATCTAATCATTACGGGTCTCAAAGCCCAATTAACATCCAATGTCAATTTAATTAAAGTCCAACGAGCTTTCAATTAATTTATAAGGAATGGACTTTGGCAACCAAAGCCCAATAAGGAATCACCATTTGCCAAAAATCAATTTAAGCCCATTAGGCCCAATTAAAATATTAAAGGCCCATTTAATCATATTTGGACTTTATGGAAATGGTTTTAGGCCCAATTGGATCCAACCAATTAACCTAAACCAAACTTGGCCCAACCAAGCCCATTAAGCCCAAATACAACTTTATAAGCCCAATTCCAAATTTAGCCCAACTAATTAAATTCCAAAATTTCAAATTTCACAATTTAATTAACTAAAATGTATTAGCCATAATTAATTAGTCAAATTAACATTTCCAAAATACCAATTATACTTAATTAATCATGTTTTCATCATCAACACATGTCCAACATTATTGAATCAAAAAATCAATTCATTTCCATGCTATACATGTCACGACAATTTAGGATTTTTCAAATCCGATTTCGATTTTAATCCAATTAAATCCTAAATCAATTTATTCCAAGTCTTTCAACTCATCCAATGATCAAAAAATAAAATCACCATGACTTTAGGGCATCATCAACTTTTGGCCAAGCCAAAAAATTGGGGGAAAAATAATCCAATTCAATTTTCATCAAATTGATCATGCATAACTCTAAGTTATCATCATTCAAGCATACTCAATCAAACAATTTCATCAAATCATGCTCAAATCAATTTTACCCAAATTTTACCCTAAATCAATTTCATGCTTAATCAAGGCTCTTGATACCATTTTTGGGTTTTCTAGGTCAAACCAAGATCAAATTAAGCTATGAAAAGTGCGAATACATCAAAGTAAAGTTGCGGAAATACTCACTTTGATCGGCTTTTGCGATGCGAAGAACACAAAAAATTTCTTCATGGATGATTCAGCCAAGCCTTCTTTTATGCTCCTTGTGTTGTCTTCAAGCTCCAAGCTTTGATTTGAGATTCCATGCTCATGAATGGGTTTCCCTATCACCTTTGTAAGACTCCTTTAGTGTGCTAGCACTTGGAAATTTTGCCACAAAATTTCCCTAAAGCTTTTTGTTGCTCTCGGCAATGGAAGAAAAAATGGAGAGGAAAAATGGTTTCAAAAACCGTGAGGTGGAGAGGAGAGAAGATGAAGTGTGTTGGTTTTTTTTGATTTCAAAAATCAAATACAAAAAATCAATTACCAAATTCAAAAAAGGTATAAGGCATTAAAACCTCCAACAACTCACATCACTCACAAAAGTGACATCCATCACATCACTCAAAGTTGATGTGACTTATATCACAAGAATGACTAATGATGTGACGCGTGATGTGACTTGTGGGCCCCACTTGATTCAAAATGCGAGTGGGCCCTCAAACACTCCCGGGCTCGGGTTCGCTAATTCTGAATTAACGAATTTTCCATTGCGACGTAATTAAATCAAATTTAATTAAATAATTATGCCTAGTAAAATTACTATTCACGTCGCTAGCGAATTAATTCTAAATTAATTCGTTTGCCTGAATTAAAATCCAATTTTTATTCCGCGTCGAAATCTAATTTCGTATAATATATCGAATATATTATTTTATCGATTAATTCCAAATTAATCGTTCTCTCTCTTCAAATAGTATTTTATCCTAGATAAAATATCTCCGCAATTAATCCTAGATTAATTTTGTCTCTCTTATAATTAATCCTAGATTAATTATGTCTGAGTCATACGTCATCGGTGAATCTTCGGGAAGCGACCCATGAGATCCCCGGATATGTTGGCAGTAAATCTGGTCGTCGGACTATCCGAAAACGTACGTACCTAGTACTACGTTTTTACCGATTTACAAGACATGGTTGGCTTCTAGCAAAGCACCGTGCTACCCAATTCTCTAGAAATATTCTTAAAGGAATATGTAATCTATATCAGGCCTAGTATACATAGTATTGCGATCCAGTATCGGATATCACATGCAAGGCCTAAGACTGGAATTGTGTCTGCCCCGTACGAAGCACATATCGGATCTCTGGTAACTAGTCTCTATAATTGGATAATCATGACCTAGTCATATTATCCCGACGACTGCAGTACTAAAGAGTACTAGTTCCGTATCCAACGTGACCATCATCTCCATATGACTGGAGTGATACTTCCATCTTGACATCACACCCAATACACTACGATTCTCAACATACCTGACCGGCGTAAATACACACGTATAACGCAAGCGCACGTATCGTTCAAGTAGTATACAAATATCGATCCCACGAGGACTTAATTCATACTGTTGTTATTAATTATTGATACTATTTATTTACAGGTATCTAATTAACTATCCTCAAGAAAGATCGTGGGCTATTGAATCTAAGGCTGAAACCTAAAATCCCTATGTCTAGTTAATTTTAAGTTTACCATATCAATCTTATTGGTGATCAGACAATAAGAAGTATTAAGCTTAAGACTCAATAAACAAACTAAAGAATTACCCATAAAAAGAAAATCAATTATTAAGTGTGTGGATATTGTGTTTCATCACTTCCCTAGAATAAAAATAAAATGCTGGGGGTTAGAGGATTCACATTTAATATTTCTTATCTAGGAATCTCACTTATTATAATATATAAATTATTTTATGTTCTGCTTTCTCAGGAATTAATAATATTAAACATTTAAAACACGCCATATAGGTGGTAATCCATTTAGTGCAACTACACCAGCCATATATGCGGTAATTATCTGTCACATAAAGACCAGCCATATAGGCGGTAAAGTAATTTATATTTAACCCGACCATATAGGCGGTAATAAAGTCTGACATTAATTAATCCGGTTAAATTATAATTATAAATTATAATTAAGTGAGATTTACCTAGATAATTATATTAAAGATTTCACCTTTTACCCCAGCGGAAATTTAACTACAAAACATAAAGTAAATAAATAAAAAGCTGTAATAAAAACTAAAAATAAAAATACATAATTTTAAATTACAAAACTAGATGCTTCCTATAAAATCAGGGAAAAAATCCCAAGGAAAGCACGAGGAAAAATGAATCCTGAAGGCCTCAATTTATAGGCAAAATTCGGTATCTGGCGTTGCGCCGCCCAAACAGTAACTCGGTCTACGCGGCTTTGACCACGCATGTTGTCGACACCATGAGAGAGCGCCACATGTCGCGCTGTGAGTGGCTGGGCGTTCGGTCTAATAGAAAGGCGACACGTGACAGCATGTGATTCATCAATAATTTGGTCCAATGAGAGTTCGTCACGTGACAAGATGTGATTTGTTGAAGATTCGGTCCAATAAGAGCTTGACACGTGGCACGCGCTTTGAATCGGTCCAATGGAGTTTCGACACGTGGCAGCCGGCGCATGTTAGCTGATCTTCTGTGATGATGACACGTGGCACGGCACACATTAGCATGATCGGCGCATGTTAGCAAATTTCTCTGATTGGTCCACATGTCCACGGCGCAGGTTAGCAAGCGGCGCACGTTAGACGTCGCGACGCTGAGAGTCTTGGCGGCGCGACGCGACCAATTTCCAAAAATGCCCTTTTTCGTCCATTTTCACTGTTTTGGCCCCAAATTTACTTCCAATGCTTTCCAAACTTTATTTATCTGCAAAATAACAATATAACACATCAAAACTTTCACAAAACCCGAGAAATTATACAAAATATTAGGTTAAATGAGTGGGAAATAGTGATATAAATACCACTCATCACACCCCCAAACCTAACATTTTGCTAGTCCTCGAGCAAAACATAGAGTAAAATAACATAAATAAATTAACTAAGCCACTTTCGTAGGGATCACGGTTGCATTTAGCATATGCAACAAAACTTTAAACCCCTAGGTGACCCTAGTGGACGAGTTGTAGTCTCGTGAGGGTTTACAGCAATGATACCCACAAATATTTTACAAAAGTAAAAATGAAGTAAAACTAATGCACACAAAAGCAAAAAGACAAGCGAAAAGAGAATAAAGAAGTTAGTGACTAAGCAGGTGAAATTTCTACTCCAAGTTACTAATTGTTTTGTTTCTTTCTAAATTACTGAATAAGTAAATTCTCCGATTATATTTACCATTCTCCATATATACAGCCAACATAATATTAAACAACTCATTTTTGCCCACAACAATCATAAGTGTAGTTGATAAGAGAGTAATATTTTTGTCCTAAAGTTTTATCAGAATTCACACTTTTTTGCAGCAATGGAATAATTTTTCGGATTTTTCGGATTTTTTCTTTGAATTTTTTTGATTTTATCTTTTATTTATATACAATATCTTCCGTCTATGTAGCGAGCTTTGGGTCAGTGGCTCCCAAACCAGTTAGCTTTAGGGCACCAGGTATTAAGACACCCATACAGACTTAATTACTCAGACTTCAGATATATATATTTTTGCAGCATCTTTGATCCATGTAGCGAGCTTTAGGCCAGTGACTCCCAAACCAGTTGGTTTTAGGGCACTAGGTGTTAAAACACCCTTACAGACTTAATAACTCGGATCTCAGATTTTTTTTTACTCCATTACTTTTTGAGATTCTTCCTCCAATTAAACGAGAGCACTGAATATTCCAAACTTTTCAATTACAGTTCATGTCCGTATATTACTATGCATGTTGTTAATACTTGTCAACTGAGCATATGAAGATTCATTTTAGTCCGTTTTATGGAGAATTTACAAATTAAATAATTTAAAATGAAATAAACAAAAACTAACTTGTTCCGAAATAGGTTTGAGATACGTCTCAGGAGTGGAAACTCCTTACTCAGCTATCTCTTACCAATTTCACATTTTTAGTCAAAATAAAAACACAAAAACGCAAAATATTTTTGTAATTTTTGAAAATTTTTCAATTTTTTTGTATTTTTCGAAAAATTTTAGACTAAAAACAAGGTACTGATCAACTAATTCCCTCCCCCAAATCTAAATGAGACATTGTCCCCAATGTCTTAAACAGTAGAAGAAGAGTTTAGAAGATAATACCTGGTTAGCTGAAATTATACAGGAAAAATTACCGATTAAGATCTATGTCCAATTTACGCTTCTTACCACGATCACTATTTGACCATTTTTTTAGTAAAAATTTCGGCAGAATCACCTCTAAAAACTCAAAATTTCCCCAAAATTCACCCTAAAACTATCACCACACAACAACCTTCGCCCCCAAAATCTATGAATTCAACCGATCAGTCAATCCTCAAATCAGAAATCTGCCAATTACTCATTGCCAAACTTCCAAGTTCACAACCCTCCAATTTCAACAAAATTAAACAACCGTAAACTCTTACAATTTTCGGCTATCCCTCTTCACTGTCAATGGTTTCAAATCCAATATCATCCAAGTTTTACAAAATTAACCACATAAAGTATCCACAAATTCGGCCTTTACCCTTTTGTAAATTCGAAAATTGAAGAGCAAAGAATTACCCCTTCACGATTTTACCACTCACTGCTTGATGACCGGAAATGACGATGGAGGGTCTCGGCCGTGGTTTCGAGGGAGAGAGGGTGGTCTCGGCCGTGGGTGTCTTGGTCGTGTGTGATGGTCTCGACGTGAGAGATGGTTTCGGTGAAGGTCTTGGTTCGGTCACTTGTCTCGGCAATGGTTGCGGCTGGTGGATCTCGGTCAAAGGCTCGGCGGCTTGTGGCTAAGACTCGGTGAAGGCTCGGCTTTGTTCGGTTTTGGCTGGATCTCAATGAAGATGGTGGTGCGGTGGCTCGATCGTGATGGAGATGGGTGTGCTTGACTGGAGAAGGCTCGGTGAAGGGTGTTTCGGTAGTCGGTGGTTTGGTTTTAGTTTTAGTTTTTCAGAGGAAATTTTGAGAGAAAATGGTGAAATGTTGAAGAAGGAGGAGTGAGATATGTGCGGCGGCTGTTGGTTTATGTTCTGTAATCGATCCCACGCCGCGACGCTTAATTTGGCCTGGCGTCGTGACACTAGATTTTTTTAGGTTTAGGGTTTTGTGTATGAGGTTATGATGTCGCGACGCGCAGGGTTTTCACGTCGCGACGCATGATTTATTTATTTATTTTATTGGCAAAACCAAGTCTTTCGACGGATAAATCCACTGGGACTCGTCTCAAAAGCTGACTCCTTACTCGGCCGTCTCTACTGGATCAACTTTATATCTTCGTGATTTTGTCAAATTTTTATTTTGTGAAAATCCCGCTTGCATTGGCTTGCTTTGTCCTGAAAAATTCCGTTTTTAATTTTTCATGCAAAATAACACAAAATTAAAAATAATTCTACAACATGTACACACAAAATAATAAATAATTAAAATTATTGCATGAGTTGCCTCCCTGCTAGCGCTAAATTTTTCGTCTTCAGCCAGACGTGACTGAAATCCATCTATTAAAGAGGTTTCAACGTCGTTTTGGATGTCCGATTAAAGACAATCCCGTGAGCGTTGCTTTTGAATGGTCTCTTCCAACGATAAGGTGATAAAAAGAGTTTTGTCTCATTCAGTGCTCGTGCCACCTTTTTAATCTTTGTTGCTACAGTGGTTCCTGAAAAGAAAGAAATAAAATCAGGAGGTCTCGTATGGTGCTTGACCTTGAATGGAAGTTCCATTCTATCAAGCTTTTGGGTGATTTCTCTAAATTGTACTCCCCAAAACAGTGATGTTTTGCCTGAATTCACTGGATCTTCAATAAGGTTAGTCATTTGCTCCTCCATTTGCTCTGCTTCTTGCTCCACCTTTTCTTCACATATGTATTTTAAAATTTCCGTATTCAGCTCTTCATCTGTCATCTGTGAAATGCATGCTTCAAAATTATCAACCTGAGGATCTAAAGAAATGTCAGATTTTAGGTCTTCATCCTCTGATCTGGGTGAAATGATTGGCTCAGGTAGATCTTCTTCAAACATTTGTGCAATGGATGCTCTAAGATCTTCATTTTGAGGATACATAATTCCATCCTCAAGTGTTGATGCAATTGGTACAAACAGCTCAGTTTCATCATCGTCGGAGTCAGAATAATAAAAATCAAATCGAGACTTTGCCGGTTCGGGCTCCTGAACTGATACCTCTGGTTGTTGATACTACTCAGCCTCTTCCTATGTTGAACTGTCATTATGAAATGATTGGTACTCGAAGGCTTCATCAGTGTCATCTGAAAATGGTCCATGAGGTATGTAGCTATGGTTTTCTGTTAATTGTCTCGTCTGATCTGTCAATCTTTAAATGAATTATGATTGTCTCTGAATACTTTCGAGTTGAATCTGGTATGTTTCAAGCATCATATCCAACTCTTCGTCTCGTTTCTTGAACCAATCTTTGAGCATGTCAATCATCTGATCTTCTTCTGATGATTCTGATTGTTGATGAAGATCGAAGGTAGATGGTGGATAAGATGGAAAATATGATGGTTCTTCGTACCTTGAATGATTCTGATAATTCTGCCACTCTGAAAAGTATATGTATTGATCGCTCGGGTGGTTATCATCACAAATTACACATCTCCCCATTTCGTTCTGATGAGCAAATGTAGTATTGCTTGATTCTGACATCCAGTGATAGTTGTTGGGCTGGTCAACAGGCTTCAGAAAATCGGACTGTTCCTCCAAGATTTGGGGTGTATCTTCTAGTAAAGCTCGTGATCTCTCAATCTCCCAATAATGTTCCATTTTTCAATCACCTGAAAACAAAAGAAAGAAATAAAAATTACAGATAAAAATAAAGAAAATTGGATACAAGTAAATTAGATAGCTTCAAAATTAATAACTCAAGAAAAATAAGTCCTCGGCAACGGCGCCAAAAACTTGACCGGTGTAAACACACACGTATAACGCAAGCGCACGTATCGTTCAAGTAGTATAAAAATATCGATCCCACGAGGACTTAATTCCTACTGTTCTTATTAATTATTGGTACTATTTATTTACAGGTATCTAATTATAGGGAGAAGGAAATTGATTGCTTTTGGTTGGTTGAATGTGGATTTGCTAATTAAAATAAAAACAGACTCAAAAGAAAATACTAAGGAAAATAAAAGAAAAGACTTAAAGATCTAGGGTCGTGACTCCACACAATATTATTATAAAGATGAATTTTTCTCTTATCTATGTGTAATAAATCAGTTTGCTAACCTGGAACACGAAAATATGCAAAAGCCTATATCGATGGTCAGACGCAAATATCCAGTATAACCCAATTGAACCATAAGTCTATGTCAACCAAATTACCTGGATTCATTAAGATTAAGTTCCAATTATGGCTACCCCCGCCCGACAGGTATATGTCTATCCTGTAAGGAAATTTATTAAAGGGTTATCTATCCTCAAGGAAGATCGTGGGCTATTGAATCTAAGGCTGAAACTTAAAATCCCTATGTCTAGTTCATTTTAAGTTTACCATATCAATCTTATTGGTGATCAGACAACAAGAAGCATTAAGCTTAAGACTCAATAAACAAACTAAAGAATTACCCATAATAAAGAAAATCAATTATTAAGTGTTTGGCTATTATGTTTCATCACTTCCCTAGAATAAAAATAAAATGCTGGGGTTAGAGGATTCACATTTAATATTTCTTATCTAGGAATCTCACTTATTATAATATATAAATTATTTTATGTTCTACTTTCTCAGGAATTAATAATGTTAAACATTTAAAACCACCATATAGGCGGTAATCCATTTAGTCCAACTACACTAGCCATATAGGCAGTAATTATCTGTCACATAAAGACCAGCCATATAGGCGGTAAAGTAATTTATATTTAGACCGACCATATAGGCGGTAATAAAGTCTGACATTAATTAATCCGGTTAAAGTATAATTTATAAATTATAGTTAAGTGAGATTTACCTAGATAATTATATTAAAGGTTTCACCTTTTACCCCAGCGGAAATTTAACTACAAAACATAAAGTAAATAAATAAAAAGCTGTAATAAAAACTAAAAATAAAAATACATAATTTTAATATTACAAAACTAGATGCTTCCTATGAAATCAGGGAAAAATCCAAGGAAAGCACGAGGAAAAATGAATTCTGAAGGCCTTAGTTTATAGGCAAAATTCAGCATCGGGCGTCGCGCCGCCCAAACAGTAACTCGGTCTACGCGGCTTTGACCACGCGTGTTGTCGGCACCATGAGAGAGCGCCACGTGTCGCGCTGTGAGTGGCTGGGCGTTCGGTCTAATAGAAAGGCGAAACGTGGCAGCATGTGATTCGTCAATAATTCGGTCCAATGAAAGCTCGACACGTGGCAGGATGTGATTTGTTGAAGATTCGGTCCAATAGGAGCTTGACGCGTGGAACGTGCTTTGAATCGGTCCAATAGAGTTTCGACACGTGGCAGCCGGCGCATGTTAGCTGATCTTCTGTGATGATGACACGTGGCAGGGCGCACGTTAGCATGATCGGCGTATGTTAGCAAATTTCTCTGATTGGTCCACGTGTCCACGGCGTAGGTTAGGAAGCGGCACGTTAGACGTCGCGACGCTGAGAGTCTTGGCGGCATGACGCGGCCAATTTCCAAAAATGCCCTTTTTCGTCCCTTTTCACTGTTTTGGCCCCAAATTTACTTCCAATGCTTTCCAAACTTTATTTATCTGCAAAATAACAATATAACACATCAAAACGTTCACAAAACCCGAGAAACTATACAAAATATTAGGTTAAATGAGTGGGAAATAATGATATAAATACCACTCATCACACCCCCAAACCTAACATTTTGCTAGTCCTCGAGCAAAACATAGAGTAAAATAACATAAATAAATTAAACTAACTTTCGTAGGGATCACGGTTGCATTTAGAATATGCAAAAAACCCTTTAAACCCCTAGGTGTCCCTAGTGGACGAGTTGTAGTCTCATGAGGGTTTACATCAATGATACCCACAAAATTTTACAAAAGTAAAAATGAAGTAAAACTAATGCACACAAAAGCAAAAAGACAAGCGAAAAGAGAATAAAGAAGTTAGTGACTAAGCAGGTGAAATTTCTACTCAAAGTTACTAGTTGTTTTGTTTTTTTCTAAATTACTGAATAAGTAAATTCTCCGATTATATTTACCATTCTCCATATACACAGCCAACATAATATTAAACAACTCATTTTTGCCCACAACAGTCACAAGTGCAGTTGATAAGAGAGTAATATTTTTGTCATAAAGTTTTATCAGAATTCACACCTTTTTGCAGCAATGGAATAATTTTTCGGATTTTTCTGATTTTTTCTTTGATTTTCTTTGATTTTATCTTTTATTTATATACAATATCTTCCGTCTATATAGCGAGCTTTGGGTCGGTGGCTCCCAAACCAGTTGGCTTTAGGGCACCAGGTATTAAGACACCCCTACGGACTTAATTACTCAAACTCATATATATTTATATATATATATTTTTGCAGCATCTTTGATCCATGTAGCGAGCTTTGGGCCAGTGACTCCCAAACCAGTTGGTTTTAGGGCACTAGGTGTTAAAACACGCTTACAGACTTAATAACTCGGATCTCATATTTTTTTTTACTCCATTGCTTTTTGAGATGCTTCCTCCATTTAAACTAGAGCACTGAATATTCCAAACTTTTCAATTACAGTTCATGTCCGTATATTACTATGCATGTTGATAATACCTATCAACTGAGCATATGAAGATCCATTTTAGTCCGTTTTATGGAGAATTTACAAATTAAATAATTTAAAATGAAATAAACAAAAACTAACTTGTTCCGAAATAGGTTTGAGATACGTCTCAGGAGTGGAAACTCCTTAATCAGCTATCTCTTACCAATTTCACCTTTTTAGTCAAAATAAAAACACAAAAAACGCAAAATATTTTTGTAATTTTTGAAAAAATTTCAATTTTTTTGTATTTTTCGAAAAATTTTAGACTAAAAACAACACACAAACTAAAAACAAGGTACTGATCAACTAATTCCCTCCCCCAAACCTAAATGAGACATTGTCCCCAATGTCTTAAACAGTAGAAGAAGAGTTTAGAAGATAATACCTGGTTAGCTGAAATTCTACAGGAAAAATTACCGATTAAGATCTATGTCCAATTTACACTTCTTACCACGATCACTATTTGACCATTGTTTTAGTAAAAATTTTTGCAGAATCACCTCTAAAAACTCAAAATTTCCCCAAAATTCACCGTAAAACTATCACCACACAACAACCTTCGCCCCCAAAATCTACGAAGGATGTGATTTGTTGAAGATTCGGTCCAATATGAGCTTGACACGTGGCACGCGCTTTGAATCGGTCCAATGGAGTTTTGACACGTGGCAGCCGGCGCACGTTAGCTGATCTTCTGTGATGATGACACGTGGTACGGCGCACGTTAGCATGATCGGCCCATGTTAGCAAATTTCTCTGATTGGTCCACGTGTCCACGGCGCAGGTTAGCAAGCGGCACACGTTAGACTTCGCGATGTTGAGAGTCTTGGCGGCGCGACTCGGCCAAATTACCGAAATACCCTTTTTTGTCGTTTTTCACTGTTTTGGCCCCAAATTGCTTCCAATGCTTTCCAAACTTTATTTATCTGTAAAATAACAATCAAACACATCAAAACGTTGACAAAACGTTCACAAAACTCAAGACACTATACAAAATATTAGGTTAAATGAGTGGGAAATGGTGATAGATTTATCACTCATCACACCCCCAAACCTAACATTTTGCTAGTCCTCGAGCAAAACACAAAATAAAATAACATAAACATCTTTAAAATAAAATTTAACTAAGCCACTTTTGTAGGGATCACGGTTGCATTTAGCGTATGCAACAAGCCTTTAAACCCCTAGGTGTCCCTAGTGGACGAGTTGTAGTCTCGTGAGGGTTTACAGCAATGATACCCACAAACATTTTACAAAAGTAAAAAGGTAATGAAACTAATGCACACAAAAGCAAAAAGACAAGCGAAAAGATAATAAAGAAGTTAGTGACTAATCAGGTGAAACTTCTACTCCAAGTTACTAGTTGTTTTCTTTCTTTCTAAATTACTGAATAAGTACATTCTCCGATTATATTTACCATTCTCCATATACACAGCCAACATAATATTAAACAACTCATTTTTGCCCACAACAGTCACAATGCAGTTGATAAGAGAGTAATATTTTTGTCCTAAAGTTTTATCAGAATTCATACCTTTTGAAGCAATGGAATAATTTTTCTGATTTTTTTTTTATTTATATACAATATCTTCCATCTATGTAGCGAGTGTTGGGTCGGTGGCTCCCAAACCAGTTGGCTTTAGGGCACCAGGAGTTAAGACACCCCTACGGACTTAATTACTCAGACTTCAGATATATATTTTTTGCAACATCCTTGATCCATGTAACGAGCTTTGGGCCAGTGACTCCCAAACCAGTTCGTTTTAGGGCACTAGGTGTTAAAACACCCTTACAGACTTAATAACTCGGATCTCAGACGTTTTTTTTTTTTACTCCATCACTTTTTTGAGATGATTCCTCCAATTAAACCAGAGCACTGAATATTACAAACTTTTCAATTTTAGCTCATGTCCGTATATTACTATGTATGTTGATAATACCTGCCAACTGAGCATATGAAGATCCATTTTAGTCAGTATTATGGAGAATTCACAAATTAAATAATTCAAAAGGAAATAAACAAAAATTAACTTGTTCCGAAATAATGGTTTGAGATACGTCTCAGGAGTGAAAACTCCTTACTCAGCTATCTTTTACCAATTTTACCTTTTTAGTCAAAATAAAAACACAAAAGCACAAAAAAATTTTGTAATTTTTGAAAAGTTTTCAATTTTTTTTTGGATTTTTCGAAAAATTTTGGACTAAAAATAAAAACAACACACAGACTAAAAACAAGATACTGATCAACTAATTCCCTCCCCCAAACCTAAATGAGACATTGTCCCCAATGTCTTAAACAGTGGAAGAAGAGTTTAGAAGATAATACCTGGTTAGCTGAAATTTTACAGGAAAAATTACCGATTAAGATCTATGTCCAATTTACGCTTCTTACCACAATCGCTATTTGACCATTTTTTAGTAAAAATTTCGGCAGAATCACCTATAAAAACTCAAAATTTCCCCAAAATTCACCCTAAAACTATCACCACACAACAACCTTCGCCCCCAAAATGTACGAATTCAATCAATTTCAACACTTCCAAAGTCCAATCAATCGAATCCAACACTCCCAATACCGCACAAATTACCAATTTTTCTTCCAATTTTCAATGTTAATAATTTAAAATTCGGACTTGTGCTTTTTCGGTTTTGGGCTCGGCAGTGGGTGCCTCTGTTGGATCTTGGTAGTTGGTGTTTTAGTCACTGGTTCAGGCTTCTGATTCAGTCTCGGCAAGGGTGGGTTCGCGGCTTGGTGATGGGCTCTCGGTTAGTGGTGTCTCGGTGGTGGCTTGGTTCGGTAACTTGTCTCGGCAAGGGTGGTCGTGGCTCTCGGTGGGTGTGGCTGGTGGATCTCTCGGTGATGGTGGCTTGACATGGCTTGGTTTCTGGGCAAGGTAATGGCTCGATGAGTGGCGCGGTAAGTGGTTCGGTGGCTGTTGGTGTTTGGTTCGGTTGTTTCTCGATGGTGAGGCTCACGGTAAAGGGTGGATATGGTTTCGGTCTCGACGGTGGTGGCTAAGACTCGGCGAAGGCTCGCCTTTGTTCGGTTTTGGCTGGTTCTCAGTGAGGGTGGCTGAATCTCGGTGATGGTGGTTGGCTTTGGTTGAGAGAAAATGGTGAGGTTTGAGTGAGGGAAGTGAAACCTGTCTCGGCGGCTGCCCATTTTAGTGCTGTAATCGAGCCAGCGTCACGACGCTTAATTTGGCCTGGTGTCGCGACACTCGATTATTTAGGGTTAGGATTCTGTGTTTAGGCTCTTGTGTCGCGACGTGCAGGGTTTTCGCGTCGCGAAGCATATTTTTTTTTTTTTTTATATTTCGACAAAACCAAGTCTTTCGACAATCCACTGGGACGCGTCTCAAGAGCTGACTCCTTACTCGGCCGTCTCTACTGGATCAACTTTATATATTCGTGATTTTGTCAAATTTTTATTTTGTGAAAATCCTGCTTGCACTAGCTTGCTTTGTCCTGAAAAATTCCGTTTTTAATTTTTCCTGCAAAAATAACACAAAATTAAAAATAATTCTACAACATGTACACACAAAACAATAAATTATTAAAATTATTGCATGGGTTGCCTCCCTGCTAGCGCTAAATTTTTCGTCTTCAGCTAGACGTGACTAAAATCTATCTGTCAAGGAGGTTTCAGCGTCGTTTTGGATGTCCGATTAAAGACAATCCCATGAGCGTTGCTTTTGAAGGGTCTCTTCCAACGGTAAGGTAGCGAAAATAGTTTTGTCTCATTCAGTGCTTGTGCCACCTTTTTAATCTTTGTCGCTTCAGTGGTTCCTGAAAAGAAAGAAAGAAAATCAGGAGGTCTTGTATGGTGCTTGACTTGGAATGGGAGTTCCATTCTGTCAAGCTTCTGGGTGATATCTCTAATTTGTACTCCCCAAAACAGTGATGTTTCGCCTGAATGCTCTGGATCTTCAAAAAGGTCAGACATTTGCTCCTCCATTTGCTCTGCTTTTTGCTCCACATTTTCTTCACAAATGAATTTTAAAATTTCCATATTCAACTCTTCATCTGTCATCTGTGAAATGCATGCTTCAAAATTTTCAACCTGAGGACGTAAAGAAATGTCAGATATTAGGTCTTCATCCTCTGATCTGGGTGAAATGATTGGCTCAGGTAGATCTTCTTCAAACATTTGTGTAATGGAAGCTCCAAGATCTTCATTTTGAGGATACCGAATTCCATCCTCAATTGTTGATGCAGTTGGTGCAAACAACTCAGCTTCATCATTGTCAGAGTCAGAATAATAAAAATCAAATCGAGACTTTGCCGGTTCGGGCTCCTGAACTAATACCTCTGATTCTTGATTCTGCTCAACCTTCTCTTCTGCTAAAGTGTCATTGTGAAATGCTTGGTATTTGAAGGCTTCATCTGAAAATGGTCCCTGAGGTATGTAGCTCTGGTTCTCTGTTGATTGCCTCATTTGATCTGTCATTCTCTGAATGAGTGCTGATTGTCTCTGAATACTTTCGAATTGATTTTGGCATGTTTCAAGCATTTTATCCGACTTTTCATCTTGTTTCTTGAACCAATCTTTAAGCATGTCAACCATCTGATCTTCCTCTGATGGTTCTGGTTCTTGATGGAAATCGAAGGTAGATGGTGGATAAGATGGAAAATGTGATGGTTCTTCGTACCATAAAGGATTTTGATAGCTCTGCCACCCTGGATTGTAGTTGTACTCGCAATGATCTCTCGGGTGGTTACCATTACATATGTCACATCTCCCCATTGCGTTCTGTTGAGCAAATGTAGTATTGCTTGGTTCTGGCATCCGGTGATAGTCGTTGGGCTGTAAAACAGGCCTAAGAAAACCGAACCGTTGCTCCCAGATGTGAGGTGTATCTTATTGTAAGGCTCGTAATCTTTCAATCTCCCAGTAGTGTTCCATTTTTCAACCACCTGAAATAAAAGAAAGAAATAAAAATTACATATAAAAATAAAGAAAATTAGATACAAGTAAATTAGATAGCTTCAAAATTAACAACTCAAGAAATATAAGTCCCCGGCAACGGCGCCAAAAACTTGACCGGCGTAAACACACACGTATAACGCAAGCGCACGTTTCGTTGAAGTAGTATAAAAATATCGATCCCACGAGAACTTAATTCCTACTGTTGTTATTAATTGTTGATACTATTTATTTACAGGTATCTAATTATAGGAAGATGAGAATTGATTGCTTTTGATTGGTTGAATGTGGTTTTGCAAAATAAAATAAAAACAGACCCAAAAGAAAATACTAAGGAAAATAGAAGGAAAGACTCAAGGATCTAGGGTCGTGACTCCACACAATATTATTATAAAGATGAATTGATTCTCTTATCTATGTGTAATAAATCAGTTTGCTAACTTGGAACACGAAAATATGCAAAAGCCTCTGTCGATGGTCAGATGCAAATACACAGTATAACCTAATTGAACCATATGTCTTTGTCAACCAAATTACCTGGATTCATTAAGATCAAGTTCCAATTGTGGCTACCCCCGCCCGACAGGTATATGTCTATCCTGTAAGGAAATCTATTAAAAGAGTTATCTATCCTCAAGGAAGATCGTGAGTTATTGAATCTAAGGCTGAAACCTAAAATCCCTATGTCTAGTTCATTTTAAGTTTACCACATCAATCTTATTGGTAATCAGACAACAAGAAGCATTAAGCTTAAGACTCAATAAACAAACTAAAGAATTACCCATAAAAAGAAAATCAATTATTAAGTGTGAATATTGTGTTTCATCACTTCCCTAGAATAAAAATAAAATACTGGGGTTAGAGGATCCACATTTAATATTTCTTTTCTAGGAATCTCACTTATTATAAAATATAAATTATTTTATATTCTGCTTTCTCATGAATTAATAATGTTAAACATTTAAAACCAGCCATATAGGAGGTAATCCATTTAGTCCAATTACACCAGCCATATAGGCGGTAATTATCTGTCACATAAAGACCAGCCATATAGGCGGTAAAGTAATTTATATTTAACCCGACCATATAGGCGGTAATAAAGTCTGACATTAATTAATCCAGTTAAATTATAATTTATAAATTATAATTAAGTGAGATTTACCTAGATAATTATATTAAAGGTTTCACCTTTTACCCAAGCGGAAATTTAACTACAAAACATAAAGTAAATAAATAAAAAGCTGTAATAAAAACTAAAAATAAAAATACCTAATTTTAATATAACAAAAACTAGATGCTTCTTATGAAATCAAGGAAAAAATCCCAAGGAAAGCATGAGGAAAAATGAATTCTGAAGGCCTCAATTTATAGGCAAAATTCGGCACCGGCGTCGCGCCGCGGAACCCATTGGAGTCGCGCCGCCCAAACAGTAACTCAGTCTACGCGGCTTTGACCACGCTTGTTGTCGGCACCTTGAGAGAGCTCCACGTGTCGCGCTGTGAGTGGCTGGGCGTTCGGTCCAATAGAAAGACGACACGTGGCAGCATGTGATTCGTCAATAATTCGGTCCAATGAGAGCTCGACACGTGGCATGATGTGATTTGTTGAAGATCCGGTCCAATAGGAGCTTGACATGTGGCACGTGCTTTGAATCGGTCCAATGGAGTTTCGACACGTGGCAGCCGGCACATGTTAGCTGATCTTCTGTGATGATGACATGTGGCATGGCGCACGTTAGCATGATCGGCGCATGTTAGCAAATTTCTCTGATTGGTCCACGTCTCCATGGCGCAGGTTAGCAAGCGGCGCACGTTAGACGTCGCGACGCGGCCAATTTCCAAAAATGCCATTTTTCATCCTTTTTCACTGTTTTGGCCCCAATTTTACTTCCAATGCTTTCCAAACTTTATTTATCTGCAAAATAACAATAAAACACATCAAAACGTTCACAAAACCCGAGAAACTATACAAAATATTAGGTTAAATGAGTGGAAAATAGTGATATAACTACCACTCATCAATACCCATAAGAGGCGTACACAAAACCTGTTAAAACCATGGACGACCAAAACCAAAGTATATTGATTGTCGCAAGTATTAGCGATACAAGTCTCAGGTTAAGACCAAATACACCTACCCTGATTCAGACTTCCATAGACACATAGTCATACTACCAATGGAATTTTGAGGGGTCTATCCAGAGCGAAGCTGTTTCCGTACCATCGGTAAACACAACCTTCTATTACAATTGCATAAGTATCCAATACTTAAATATATGAGAACTATGCCATTATGCTCCCACAACGCACACAAGTGCAATACTAGTCTATTCCGCATTATCGATGTCCAATCTCGATAATACTACGACTCGGGATGTTTTAATGATTAAATCTTAGTGGATTAATACTGTCTCATATCTTATTAATCCGGAACTAATCATATGGACTTTTATCATTTATATATCCCGGTAATCCAATTACAAATGATAAAAGAGCAATTTCCTTTGTCACATAGTTAATTTGTACAACAACACCATGTTCTGTACAAATAGTGATGTTATGGGTCATAATTGTCCAACACGCACTACCGTCCATTCGGATTTGGATACAGAATTTATGTCTGGGTTTCCATCCGATATACCACAAGAGGCAACACTCAATCATTGACACAATGCAAACATGAAAGTAAACGTGAAGTGATGCGGCAAGACATGAGCATGAATAAGAGCATAATAATAAAGCGAGATGAATACATAAAAAGACAAATGGCGGAAATAAATAACGGAACATCAAAAGAAAAATTAATGACAAAATAAGAGAAAGGAGATGCGACCAAGAGACTTGGCCGATTTTAGTGTGGAATCTCGCATGCCCGGTTGGACATATTGTAGGGGTTTTATTGCAGATGAATATCCGATAACGCAGCGGAAACAGTGGAAAATCAAATTTTCCTATTTCAAAATTTTTTCTCAGATTAATTAAATAAACATATTTATTTAATTACCCAAAAATTAAATTATGAAATAAAATTCAATAAATCAAATTTATGTGAATTTACCGAATTGCCCTTACACTTTGCATTTTGTTCATTTTAGTTCGAATTTTTCAAATCAATTTTTGATGATTCTAAATCATTTCTAAGAAGAATTTAACATGTCCCAAATGTCAAAACACATTTTGCAACAAAAAACCCAAAAAACTTATGCTTGGCCGAGAGCCTCCTTAGGGGGGGGGGGGGTGTTGTGCATTTTGCACTTTCATGGTTCAAAACACATCAAGGAAAAATCCAATCAACCCAATATTTTACATGCATCATATACACATTCATATACACCATATAAATGAAAAGCCTCAAATTTGGAAGAGGTCTTAAACCCTAATTTTTCAATTTCTTCAAATTGGACAAATTAGACCAAATTGGTTAAATCAATTACTTCAATCATGTTTCTTCCATCCAAATCAAGTCTCAACACAATGAAATAACTATAGATCAAATCTAGGTCATTTAAGAGTGGGTCAACAACTCTAGATTAGCAACAAGTTTCTCAAACTTACAAAAGAATGCTAGTAAACACTTTATAAACATTCTATTGAACTCAATACATGCTCACACTTTTCAAATCATTCATCCACCAAAATACAAAGAAAAAAAAGAAAAGAAAAAAAGAAAATCAAAGAAACTCATAGCAAGACCCTAGAACTCAAGGATCATTTTCCTCTCTAATAGTAAGTTAGAAAACTTACTAAAAACCAAGCTTTTTCTTGTTTTTTTCTTTTCTTTCTTCAAGCTTCTTTGTTTTCTTTTAATGGAGTATTTGATAAGTGTTTCAGGTTATGAAATCCTAAAAGAAAAAAAACAATATATACCTCCACATAAGGCCTTGGCCGAATTTGGTAAATACCAATATCCAATATTTGATTTTTGCTTTATTAAATATCAACTTGCAACTTGTTAAATAATGATCATTACACTTTAATGATATTTTCAACTTAGTCAACAATGGAAACTTAGTCATTAAAACAAATATCTAACCTTAAGATATTATATTTTTAATTAATTTAATCATTTAACAATTAATTAATTAATTAATTAATTAAATACAAATATATTAAATATATGTATCATATTTACATTAAATATTAAATACATATATTCATTATGATATTAGTCAAATATCTCAATTTGACAATTAATTAATGTGTATTTGAATTAATCAACATTATTAAATACACAAAAATTAAGGAAATGACTATCGGGTCCCTAACATGTATTTTGCGTTTAACCTTTAAACGACTTTATAAATAATCAATATTATTTATAAATGTTGCTCTAGTGCTCTACGAGTATATTTCATTATTGAGACTCTCTAGATTCTGGCATATCCGTCACGAAATCCAATTTCGTGTCCATAATTTATCCACCCGTAAATTATGACGATCACGGATAAACTCGCTGAATCATACAGGTCGAGGTCATGGCAAATGTATAATTCCTCCGTCACAGGTATCCGGATAAATCCCAGAGATATAGATGTAAACGTCAAATCTCTATAGGGATTATCCAGTCGACTATTCTATTAGCAATCTCTAAAAGAACATTTAGAACTAGCTTCTAAACTGTACCACGGGCCCATGTTTTATCTGATTGCTAATCATATGGACTACCTATGCTCTGTACACAGAACTGACGGATCCTATCTAATACACATAGGACACCCTGAGGATCTATCTACACCCAACGAACAGGCGGAGGTTTGATCTAAATAGATCGGTGACGTGACTGCCATCTAAGTGTATAAGATGTCTCATGTTCCCACAATGGCATCTCAAGTCTAAGAATCACAAGTGCTACTCAACCCGAGAAGATTCTTATTGACGTTGGTGTACCATCCATTAAGAATCTTCGGTGAGTCGTTCAGTGTTTATCCGCTATAAACACCTACACGTATATACTAGTCTCCAAGACTTATGGTTCATTGAGAAACCATTGGAATCATATATTCCAGTATACGATATGTACCGGTCTCAACGGGTTTACTATACTGACCAAGTAGTGTAAACCTTGACCAGGAACAGTCTGAGAATGACAACGTCATGATATTACTCAATGTCTGTTGCTACGCTTTTGCAACAGTACCATGACTGATCATTCTAAGGTCATTACGTCTTTACCATATTAAAAGATACATTATATTATAGAAACTGCATATATTATTCAAAATAATAATGTTTTACAGAAGTATTCATAAATAAATACAACCGGGAATTGGTGCTCTGAGCACCACCCCAACACATATTTCACGTCTAACCAGCATGCATCGTCCAGGACTACAAAATAAATATGGTAAAGGGTACCCTCAGGCATTTCCCACAAAGGGGTGACCTTTAATCCAATGTAAGTAGTCATGAAAGTGGATGCAAAATAATATAACAGAACATGAACAAAAGTAAAAGCGAGATGATAAAATAATGATAAATGCGAGTAAATAAATAGAAAAGATAAATTATACAACAATAAATAACAAAGTAAATGCAGAATAATAAGTAAAGATAAATAATGACGGTAAATAAACATAAAAAAGAGATTAATAACAAAATATTAAAGAAAGAGAATGTGACCAAAGACTTGGTCATCTTGGATGTGGGACCTCACATGCCCGGTTGGACGTATTTCACGTCCAACCAAGCATGTCGTGTCCTGGATAGAAAAATGAATATTAAAAGAGAGGGCCCTCAGGTCTTACCTTTTAAGTCACTTCTCAGAGTGTGTTGAGACGTCGCCAGGAGGGTTAATGCTTCGCTGGTTTTTTGGTTCACTGATTCAATGTTTTTGCTCACTGTTTCACTGTTTTGGGCTGCTGTTTTGGGTTGATTTTCGGTGATGATGAACTGCTAGTTTGTGGTGAGTTTGGTTTGGTTGTAAGGGTGCTTTTTGGGGTTCCTAGTTTCACGTTAATGGCTTAGTTTGTGGGGTATTTTGCTCTCGACTTTGTGTTTGATGAAAGGGGTGTTGGGTTGCTTGTTTTTGTGTTATTGCCGTTTTTTTGGTGGCTGTTTGATGGCTATTTATTCACGTTGATTTGGTGACTTTGGAGGCAGTTTGTTTATTGTTTTAGGATCGGTTTTAGGGTTATTTATTCACGTTGATTTGTGATTTTGGGGGTAGTTTAGGGGTTCTGGTTCACGTTGGTTGAGGGTTTATTTGCTATTTTGTTTTGTTGGTCGGTGAGGGTTGTTAATTTGGCTTGACTTTGTTTGTTTGATCGGTGGAGTAGGGCTTAGTTTATTGTTTGTTGAATCGGTGAGGGTTGTCGGCTATGTCGGTTGGGGCTCTTGTTTCTTGGCTTGTTGTGGCCGTGTGTGTGTTCTTGTGTTGCCGAGTGTGTGTCGTGGTAGTCTCTGCGAGAGAAGAGAGAAGGGACCGAATGGATTAGGGTTTTTGGTTTTCTTTTTGTTGTGAGTTGTGTGTGAGAGGGAGAGAGATAGGAGGGGAGAGAGAGGCGAGGGGCCCCCTTAGGGTTTTGGTTAGGTTATGCTTTTATAGTTGCAAGTTATGGTTTCTCCTTATGTTTGTCTTTGCGAGGGTTTTCTTATTATTGTTTTTGTGTGTGTGGCCGCCACTCTCTCTTTTTGGTAAAGATTTTCCTTCCAAATTTGAGTGATCCAATTATGGTTAATTTGGAAGGGGATTTGAATGGATTTGGAAAATGTTTTGCATGGGGTTTTGTGTATTTTGGATAGGGCCTGGGCGTTTGGGCCTTGGAAGTTGCATGGGTTGCATGGACTTTGGATAGGTTGTATGGCTTTGTGTGGTGTGGGTGTGTATGACATGGATAAATGGCCTTCCATGGGTTGCAGGGGTTTTGGGCTGAGTCTAATGTTTAAAATAGAAATTGATTAAACGAACTCAAGGCTAATTTAGTGAGTTCAAGTCTGATGAGGTATTAATTTTAGAGTTTTCCTTTCCGGCATTTGTTTCCCGTGACTTCCGTGACTTATCAGGTAGTGCCTCTATATGAGGCTAATCATTGGGCTTTATGCAAAAATGCAGTGCCTACATGTTACTTTATTAAATGATACATGTGCTATTAATTTGCTGATATTTATGCATGTCTCTGTCATATCTGTTACTTGCATGCTCCTGTGATTCTGATCCGCGGTAGCTTTGGCCGGACTTATATCAAGTCTGGTCGAACATCGATGAACATATTCAGACATTAAGTACCTCAAAATTTTTTTTTCAGCCTAGCTTGGTCTTTTTAATTCACATTTTGTCATTACTATAATAATGTGGGAATATTTATATGTTCTATTTACTGTTATTATATTATTTATGATTGCGCACTTGTATGCCTTTAAATTACTAATGTGTGTTATTTTGCATTATAAGATATGATGATATCTCATTTGACCATTAATATTATACTGGCATCAGTAAGGTTTCATTCCGAACCCAAACAGG
Source organism: Zanthoxylum bungeanum (assembly GCA_019454045.1). Classification (NCBI taxonomy): domain Eukaryota; kingdom Viridiplantae; phylum Streptophyta; class Magnoliopsida; order Sapindales; family Rutaceae; genus Zanthoxylum; species Zanthoxylum bungeanum. Next base: position 73,520 of record SKCR01036105.1, read on the forward strand.
TTGAAGGTCGGATCATGCGAGGGGTGTAATGCTGCCTTAAATCATTCTCGATTTCTTATATCGGGTGGCAACTCCCTTATTCTTCGGTTATTCTCCCGTGGGACTATCCGTACTTTTTACGGACTGCGAGCCTAACAGTGTAGTGGTCGCCGACGTCATGGGCATAGCAGTAAATCCCACGGAACTCCACTGGAGATAGAGAATCGGCCCCGCAAAAATGTTGGGGTTTTGGGCAAAATACCCGGGTTACACAGAGGAATGCGGGAAAATCAAATTTTTCCCATTTCGTTAATTTTTCTTGGGTAATTAAAATAAACACTCAATACTCAAAAACATAATTTTTAACCAAAAAATCATAATTTCAGTAAATTACCATACAACCCCAAAACTTTCTATTTTAATCATTTTAGTCCTATGTTATTCAAAACAAGCTTAGGTGATTTCTAATCACAACCAAAATGATTTGTACATCAAATATACATTAAAACATAAATCTGAAAATTTTTTCAATTTTTCAGTAATTACGTAAATGCCCCTAAACTTTACATTTTGATCATTTTAGTCCTAATTTGTCAAATACATAATTAGGTGATTCCAAATCTCTACCAAAATGATTTATACATGAAAATAAAAATTGCAATTCAAGAAAACAATTTTTCCCAAATTACCGAGAGGTCCCTTAATTTTTCAGGATTTGTAATTTGGTCCTTTTTAGTTCAAAACATATCAAGATCAAATTCAATCAATCCCAAATTTAATATACATCATATATACGTCAAATTACAACACATATATGAAAAGCCTCAAATTTGGAAGGGTTATGAACCCTAATTTTATAATTTTCACAAATTGATAAATTACACCAAATTAAACAAATTCAATACTTTAATTCAATCCTTACCACACCAAACAAGTCTCACCACCATGAAACAACTCAAGAACAATTCTAGGTCATTTATGAGTGGCTAAGCAACTCTAGAATGGCAACCAAATCATCTAATGACCAAAAGTGTGCTTATTAACCATTAATAAGCAAACTTTGTTTATATACATGCATACATCTTTCATTCATGCTTCCAACCATCATATTACAAAACTAAAAGAGTAGAGAAACAACCAAACATCATATGTTAAAGCTTGGAACCCTAGAAATATTTTTCTAGTTGAAAAGGAATTGAAAAAACTTACAAAAGTTTAAGTTTTCTTCAAATCTTCTTCTTTTCTTCGCATTTTTCTCTCAACTCTCTTTTGTAATATTTTTTTGAAGCTTAACACACAAAATTGCAAATGAAAAATGAAACCTTATATATGTAGGGTTAGGAACGAAATTGGATATTTTTGTAATAAATATTTGGCAATTTTTAATCAATATTAAAGAAGCCAAATTCAATTTTGCTACCTTTTCCAAAAAGTAAAATACATGTGCACCAATCATATTTTGCCATTTAAAAGCATAATGATGATAAAGATAAATGTATAAAATTATTCTAATTATTTAACAGTTAAATAATTAGATATTTACTTAATACAAATATCTAAATATATGTATCATATTTACTTTAAATATTCCATAATACATATATTTGGAACATGTGTCAAATACTTTATTTGACCAAAAAATTAATGTGTATTTAATAAAATCAAGTATTTAATCCAAATACACATTAACTTGGAAATGATCGAATAGCCCTTATGCTTTTATCTATTCGTTTAACCGTTAAATGATTTATAAATAATCAATATTATTTATAATAGTTGCCCTAGTGCTTTACAAATATGTTTCATTAGTGAGACTCTCTAGATTCAGACATATCCATCACGAAATCCAATTTCGTGTCCATATTCTACCCACCCGTAAATTATGACGACCACAGATAAACTCGCTGAATCATACAGGTCGAGGTCATCGCATACATATAATCCCCCTGTCACAGGTATTCAGATTATTCCATAGATATAGATAAAAATGTCAAATCTCTATATGTATAATCCCGTCGACGACTCTATTAGCAATCTCTTAATAACACTTAAAACTTACTTCTACAGTGTACCACAGGCCAAGGATTTAACAGATTGCTAATTCATACCCAACGAATAGACGGAGGTCTAATCTAAATAGATTGGTGACATGACTGCCATCAAAGTGTGGATGATACCTCATACATCCACAATGGTATCTCAAGTGAAGGGACCACTATTCTCACTTGACCTGAGAAGATTCATATTGACGTTGGTGTACCATCTATTAGGAAATCTTCGGCGAGTCGTTCAGTGTTTATCCAATATAAACACCTACACGTCTATACGAATCTCCCCAGACTCATGGTTCATTGGGATAAACCATCAGACCAAGTCTTGTATACGACGTGTACTGGTCTCATCGGATTTTACTAACCAACCCATGTTTGTAAATATTGACCATGAACTTTTTTTTGATAATATACTTCTAGTAGTGTCACTTCTCAATGTAAATTACAAATTACTTTTGTAATTGCGCACTACAAAATATATTATCGGGTCTTTGTCTAATATATACATATCACTAAATCATATTTAGTTTCAATCTAATCGTAATTAGATCGAATATGTATATAAAAGCAAGAAATACTACCATAAATAAGTAATATTATGGAAAAAGGAATTGTTCGTATTTATGAATCGAATATAAATACGATTCGGATTGACACTCCGAGCACCAACCCTTATAATTTCTCTCACTTGCTCTAGTGCCAATCCACGGTATCATATACACATCTTAATATGTATTACATACGCATGGTCCGCAAGAGCTGACCTAGCACTCAAGAGGTAGGCAACAACAAGTAGGTCCACTATAACATATTGAGTTTGTCCAACAAACCTAAAACGTTTCCTTTAAACATCATCATTCATATTTTTGTATAACCTAAGTTATACATCATTATGACTCAGATGCTATATCAATATTGTGCTATAACTACAGAATTGTCCAAGTATTTAAGGATCGGGTCGAAAATACTATACAGATAACCACAAGCACAACACCAATGTCAAAACTTCTAATTTATAAGGTCACTATGTAACTTCATAAGTCAATACTTCATAAGTTACAATTAATTCTACTTACACAGTAGAATCATTTGTGACACTCTCACTGCATCTTTTCTGACTCTTACAGGACGTAGACCTTCTAACATCATAATTAGTCTCAAAACTAATCAGACCCCGTGGTTGCTGACTATATTCTCCATGAATGAGAAACCCGTTCTTAATATCTCAAAGATAACAAGAACATGTTTCAGACACATCATATGGTCTATAGCGTATCAAAATAGTTCGTAACAATTACGACTAAATTGATGTCTTTTAGTCGTACATAATATAGTATTCATTATGTCATCATCTTATGATGCATAAGATTATTTAGATATTTTAATCAATTTCTCTTTCGAGTAAGGAATCATCATTTATGAAAGATAAATATTATATACAAAAGACACACTAACTGTCAAACAGTTATACTAATTGTCATACAGTTAGTCATGTTGTGTCTTATATTAGATCATATCTAATGCACGACAAATGAGAGTATCTCACAAGTCTATTAGTTTTATATCATATATAAAACCTTATATCAAATATAACAAAGACTACTCCCACTGTTTTCACGGAGAAAAGAAGACTTAGGCAAACCTTTTACCTTATAAACATCTCATTATTATAATAATAATGATAATTTCGTTAGGATATATAATACTAGAAAGAAATTTGTACGCTTCCACCGACCCTACTAATATATATGTTTTCTATTTGATAAAATCAGACAATTTGACTGTTATCAAAATTAGAAAACATAAATTTCTGGAAAGCTTATTTGAGTCTATAATAGGCTCTATAAGCTAGTATATCAAACTGTGATCTTAGCAGAATACAAACTCCAGGGCCATTCTAGAATGAACTCTTCAAACAAAGAAATCACAATGGATCTCTTATTCGAAGAAACCATTCAGGAACGCCACTTTGCATTCTTTAGCCAAAATATATAGTTTAATATCAACATTAACCAACAGATATTTAATTGTTCAATTAGTACGACCAGAGACAAGTTTCCTCAGAATCTACAATAGATTGTTGAGTATAACTTTTCTCACTGTTATACTATAAATGTCAAACCTTTAATAAACGCACTGTGCTTTTGATGCGCAAACCATTTGCACATTTTATGAACGATTCATAACAAAAGCTCAATCAAGTTCAAAACTTGATCACAGTAAGCTATGAACAATCTTAGATCTATGGTCTATTCTAACTTTTGGAATCGATATCAAATATCGCTCCCACTATAGTTATAGGATAATTTTCTTCGATAAGAAAACAACAGAATCATTAAGTATCAAATACTTCGCAAATGATTCTGACATCCTATTGGACTTATATGGAAGCTGTCTAAGGGTCTTTTCATCTTATTAATTATAGAGTTTCATTATAGTTATCACTCTCACATTTGACTTCAATAAGTCATGTTTTTTCTACAATGGTCAACATCCGATGTTACACACCAAGTAATAAAACAGTTTTATTACTCGAGATCGTAGAAAAGATATTCCATCAAATAAAATACAATATTCTATTAAATAAAATAAATGATAAACTTTTGCTTGTACCACCGAGGCGCAAGTACTTTCAATTATATAACTATTTAACAAAAGAAAGATTCAAATCTCAAACTTTTCAAGATTCGAATTTTCTATCTATACATATCATATACGTAATTGTAGAAACTAATGGAACCTTAATTAAAAGGACGAATTAGAGTTACTGGAGCATATCCCCAAGAATATTAAACTAATTCGGTAACACTCAATATCAAACGAATCAAATCATATAAGATTCAATTTCTCCCACTGACCAATTCCATCACGATGGAATCGTAGAAGAATAATATTGAGTAAGAATCATATTCATTGAATAACTTTAGAACTAATTGCCATAAATTCAAATGTTTGATCATATTAAACATCTTTGAATAATTCAAAGACTCACCATGAATTTTAATGATATAGTTTTCAAAACTTCAAATCGAATATCTTTGAATCAGTCAAAATATTCTATTCGCGTTTCATCAGAAACATATTAAAAGTTCTCGAACTATTCAAGACGGTCAATATATGTTCTTTTAGAAACACGTAACTAAGTCATGACAACTAAGTTACGAAGTAAAGAAAACTATCCAAGGTAATTTCTAATTCATGAAACTACATACATCTAATGTATTAGTTTAATAAATTTGTGGTCCAATGAAGATCATTGGTTAAATGAGATTTAATTACTTCCTAAATACAATATTCATTAAATAGATAAAGATATGTGGTGTGATCTCGTATCAGATCATCCTTTACCATACAGAATAAGCATCTAATGCTTATATGATAAAATTTCATAAAGCACCGTTCTAAATTATTTAGTTAACCGAATATTTTTCTTAATGTTATCTCTACATCAATGACACTACTAGTCATTTTAAAATATGTAATAACTGTTTATAAAGAACAAGTAACTATCCAATAGTCCCAAGTTCCGATATCAAATATCAAAACAATCATTAAATAATATTTTAAATAACTAGACGGGAGATCCGATATCCAATACATATAGTTGTCGTATTGTGAAAATCGATATTTCCTATACACAACTATACACATCTCATTTCTGTAGCTTTATGATTTGCCTTCAACTATTCACAACAATTGCAAATAATTGATTAGAAAACTGTGTCAGACACATTACCTCTAGAGGTCACTAAAGCCAAGAAACGTCATTATCAGATAAACAAATACTTAATGGGGTTTTCTTAATACCAGTCAAGAATCTCGAGACATGAACTAATTCATGTCAATCTTACTGCAAAAGAAACTATTCTCTCTAGACTATTATATCCTAAAACAGATATCTATTTAGATTACTTATCGTGACTTAGAAACTAAGTCGCTAACCATCATGATTTTTTAAGAAAACAAAACAACTTTTCGTGATGGTTTTTACTAATCTAACAATATCTGAGCCTACTCTAAATATAGAACCTATTCTAGAAATCTGCAACCATAAGGAAAATCAGAAAATATATACAAATAATATGCATGCAGTGGATTAGAAGTTTTAATTCTATCAACACAATAGAATAAAGGAAACATAAGCAGTAATTTTCATAATATTACACACTGTCTTAGTTATGGAATTTTAACCAAGCAGTGCCTCCCACTATTTTACGTAATATCATAATCCCCAACGGAAAATGAGAATTCAATGATTAAATTGAATTTCATAGTGAGAGGTGGACCCCATGAATATATTTCGACTCACAGCTTTGGCACGTTCTCACCTACGTATATTCATTAGGTAGACAACTCATTGTCAATCACTCACTAGGGACTTCTAGGTTCCGGTCCTGGTCATTCTCGTTGTGACAGCTTTGGCACGTTCACAATGAGGCGTACCAAGTTTAAACTTGTCAATGATAAATTCAAGATACTTGTGTAGTCCTGACAGCTTTGGCACGTTCAAGATTTCCGTTTTTGCTTGAATTTATCTAGTATCATATATACATCCGGTATGGATAAATTTCTATCAACTACACCCTCACTGCTTTGGCACTTTCTCGGATGCAGCTATAGAACAGATATCCAAAAACCGTATTGACAAGACGAACCAAGAAATATGCATCCAATACATATTACTTTAAAACCTTATTAATTAGGGATTTTCCCCAAAGTTGTTACATATTTAATTTAATAAAATTAAATAAATACAAGCATGCATAAAGTAAGGACAAAATTAAACATTGAATTTAGAGGCATATTCATATCACGTGTTCAGGTTCAGACCTGCTCTGATACCATTTTGTTGGGGTTTTGGGCAAAATACCCGGGTTACGCAGCGGAATACGGGAAAATCAAAATTTTCCCATTTCTTTAATTTTTCTTGGGTAATTAAAATAAACTTATTTATTTTAATCACTCAATACTCAAAAACAGAAATTTTGAACCCAGAAATCATAATTTCAGTAAATTACCATACAACTCCAAAACTTTCCATTTAAAACATTTTAGTCCTAAGTTATTCAAAACAAGCTTAGGTGATTTCCTAAAATTTTTGATCATTTTAGTCCTAATTTGTCAAATACATAATTAGGTGATTCCAAATCTCTACCAAAATGATTTATACAAGTATTATACATGAAAATACAAATTTCAATTCAAGAAAACAATTTTTTCCCAAATTGCTGAGAGGTCCCTTAATTTTCCAGGATTTGTAATTTGGTTCTTTTTTAGTTCAAAACATGTCAAGATCAAGTCCAATCAATCCCAAATTTAATATACATTATATATACATCAAATTACAACACATATATGAGAAGTCCCAAATTTGGAAAGGGTTATGAACCCTAATTTTATAATTTCCATAAATTGACAAATTACACCAAATTAAACAAATTCAATACTTTAATTCAATCCTTACCACACCAAACAATTCTCACCACCATGAAACAACTCAAGAATAATTCTAGGTCATTTTTGAGTGGCTAAGCAACTCTAGAATGGTAACCAAATCATCTAATGACCAAAAATGTGCTTATTAACAATTAGTAAGCAAACTTTATTTATATACATGCATACATCTTTCATTCATGCTTCCAACCATCATATTACAAAACTAAAAGAGTATCGAAACAACCAAACATCATATGTTAAAGCTTGAAACCCTAGAAATATTTTTCTAGTTGAAAAGAAGTTGAAAATAACTTACAAAAGTTTAAGTTTTCTTCAAATCTTCTTCTTTTCTTCGTATTTTTCTCTCAACTCTCTTTTGTAATATTTTTGGAAGCTTAATACAAAAATTTGCAATTGGAAAATGAAACCCTTATATATGTAGGGTTAGGAACGAAATTGGGCATTTTTGGAAATAGAAATTTGGCAATTTTTAATCAATATTAAAGAAGCCAAATTCAATTTTGCTACATTTTCCAAAAAGTAAAATACATGTGCACCAATCATATTTTGCCATTTAAAAGCATAATGATGATAAAGATAAATGTATTAAATTATTCTAATTATTTAACAATTAGATAATTAGATAATTACTTAATACAAATATCTAAATACATGTATCATATTTACTTTAAATATTCCATAATACATATATTTGGAACATGTGTCAAATACTTTATTTGACCAAAAAATTAGTGTGTATTTAATAAAATTAAGTATTTAATCCAAATACACACTAACTTGGAAATGACCGAATAGCCCTTATGCATGTATCTTTTCGTTTAACCGTTAAACGATTTATAATAATCAATATTATTTATAATAGTTTCCCTAGTGCTCTACGAGTATGTTTCATTAGTGAGACTCTCTAGATTCAGGCATATCCGTCACGAACTCCAATTTATAATCTACCCACCCGTAAATTATGATGACCACAGATAAACTCGCTGAATCATACAGGTCGAAGTCATCGCTTACGTATAATCCATCCATCACAGGTATTCAAATTATTCCAGAGATATAGATAAAAATATCAAATCTCTATAGGTATAATCTCGTCGATGATTTTATTAGCAATCTCTTAATAACACTTAGAACTTACTTCTACAGTGTACCACGGGCCCATGGATTTAACAGATTGCTAATTCCATATTGAATACATATGCTCTGTACACAGAACTGATAGATCATATCTTGATACGCATATATATCCTGAGGATCAGTCCACACCCAACGAACATGTGGAGATCTAATCTAAATAGATCGGTGACGTGAATGCCATCAAAGTGTGGAGGATACCTCATACATCCACATTGATATCTCAAGTCGAATAACCACTATGCTCACTTGACCCGAAAAGATTCCTATTGACGTTGGTGTACCATCTATTAGGAAATCTTCGGTGAGTCGTTCAGTGTTTATCCAATATAAACACCTACATGTCTATACGAGTCTCCCCAAACTCATGGTTCATTGGGATAAATCATCGGACCAAGTCTCGATATACGACGTGTATTGGTCTCAGTGGATTTTACCAACCGACCCGTGTTAGTAAATCTTGACAAGGAACTTTATTTGATAATATACTTCTAGTATTGTCACTTCCCAATATCAATTACAAACTACTTTTATAACCGCGTACTATAAAATATATTATCGGGTCTTTGTCTAATATATACATATCACTAAATCATATTTAGTTTCAATCTAATCGTAATTAGATCAAATATGTATATAAAAGCAAGAAGTACTACTATAAATAAGTAATATTATGGAAAAAAGAATTGTTCATATTCATGAATCGATCATAAATATGATCCGGATTGGCACTCCGAGCACCGATCCTAACAAATAATACCTTGTAGTATTTACGGTGAGACTGTGGAGATCTATGTCTTCATCTTTTGCATACCCGTTTTTAATCCTGATAGTGTTACATATTGAGAAATCACTTTCACTCAAGGCGGTGGATTGGTATGTGACGATAACCATCACTTATCGACACGTACCTTTGGGTATTAATATACGTTCACTTGGTCGATTGAACCATTGAGTGAGGAGACTTAGTTGTGGATGACCCTTTATGTCCTTAGGTATAAAAAATATGTGTTCACTTGGTCGATTGAGCCCTTCAATGAGGAGACCTAGTTATGGGAAACCCTTCACCGATAAAAGCCTAAGCCATACCCTTGTAAGCCCACAGAAATAGCCGTAGTTGCGATCATATAGGATCCTCCCTTATGCTTGTCTTTGGCTCCTAGTCATCTGAAGCCATTTGGAACATTTTCCATGAGATGTAAAACTTGTTGGACCTTTTCAATTGGGACAAGTTTGCATTTTCATGATAATTGGGCCAAATGCTTTGAAATGATAACGAGCCACCTTGTATGCAAACCTCGTCGGGCCTAAAAATATTTAGATAAGATCCAAAAATACCAAAACATAAGTCTGATACACACATTGGCTTTCATCCAGAAGGGTACTCAGTGTTTTTCCCATTTGGATGTTCTTAAACATTTCTAAGCCCATCCCAAAATAACCAAGATTACTAAGGGTCCAATTTATTGTTCTTAGACAGTGGCATGATCCCCATATTAGGTTTAGTCATTATGTAAATCGGCGGCCTTTGTATTTTAATGATGGAGTGGAATCGAAGTAGCCAAGGTTTACCTTGTAGCACTGGAGAGAACGAGCTTATGTATCCCTCATTGGTATATAAGCTAAGCCAAACCTATGGAAAATATGGACTTACCATATGTGGAGCAAAAATAAGGTTGGAAGGGTATATGTTGTTTGACCACGCCATGCATTTCATGCATTGCACGCATACATCATGTTAACACTTTGTAATACGATCATCATAATGGCACAGTGGGTTAGGGAACTGTTGAAGTTGGTGATTCGAGCGCCAATTCGAATAATATATTGTACATCATATTAATAAAATAACTATATTTTCATTTCAACCTTGTTAATGGTAATGTCATTATGTATATTAGATTGATATATAAATATGCTGATAATGACACCGACCTTAGAATAATCATGTAGTAATACTGGACACTGGGTGGTCCGATATTGGAATATTATTACTATTATGAACTATTCTTAAAGTAAATTTTCATAGTAATTAATTTTGAAATACGATCGAATTCCTATAACTTAGAAGACTAGAATATGTCATATATTGGAATTGGAGTTCCAATGGTCTAACCCGATGTACAATGAGCAAGGAAGCTCGTATAAACATGTTTGTATTTATTAAAATGAATATTGAATGACTCATAGGTGATTCCTAATAGTTGGAAGTACACACCACCATCAATAGGAATCTCCTCGAGTCGAGTAGCATATGTGATCCTTGACTATAGGATAATATTGATTTTGTGTGTGATCCTCCACACTTTGGTGCCATATATGTCAGATACTTTCATGGTCTGACCACTAGATGTTCGTTGGGTGTCGACCGATGCACTTGTTAATCAAGTGCGTATCACAATAGGATCCGTCAGCCCATATGTGTACCATAAAGGGGTTTAGGTATCCAGTGAATAAGTCACGATTCTTAAGACTTTGGCCAAAGCTGATCACCTAGGGTTGATCGCATATATCAAAAATTATGTTATTATTAGTTGTAAAGAATCGTGGACATGTCGGCAATATGAGATGTGCGACTCAGAAACTTGACGGTGTAATTTATGCTTCCTAAGCACAACTAGGATAACCTACAACGGAAGCATTATTAAACATATGTGATAACCTCAACTTGTATAGTTCAGAAAGATCGTACGTGTTCTTCGCAAATTCAGAGGTGGTCGAATTGCGTACATATGAGCTAGGCTTATATGACGAACGTGTATGGACTAGAGAGTCCCACAATATGAAGTGTACTCATTGAGCACTTGAGTAGCTGATAATGTTTGATAATAAATAGTCTTTGATAGTATAATTATCAATTAAAATAATTAAATATTATTGGATAATATTAATTATTTACATTGACCCGATTGGATTAATCGGATTAATCCAAAATTACATAAGAGCTTTGTTGTAATTTCATAAATATCTATACCGTTGGAGGATATTTTGGTAATTACAAATATAATAATAGGTGTATTTGACTTGATTTAATTGGATTAAATCAAAGTGGTAGACAATGAACTAATCAATTGGATAGACTTTGTCTTGATTTAATTGGATTAAATCAAAATGGTAGACAAATGTGATTATTCACACATAATTATACATATTTGGACAAAATACATGAAGCCCATATAAAATTTGGTTAGAACTTTTATTAATTAAAAATTACATAAGCTTCACTATTAAAGGCAAGCTTGAGCAAGTTTTTAAATAAGGCAAAACAAGCTAAAAAAAAGCATTTAGCAAAAGAAAGAAATATTAGCCTAAGTAAAGTTTTTGTGAGAGAAGCTTTGGAAATTCTCTACAATATTTCAACAATGAGAAGAAAACTGGATCTTGGAATTAAGTTTGCTAGCTTTGGAAGTTCTCAAGATTGAATCTTTGAATCAAGCTTGCTGGTTTTGGAGGTTCTTTACAACATTTCAACAAGGACAAAAAAAATTGGATAATGGAATCAAGCTTTCTAGGTAAATTTGATTTTCTCTAAAGTTATGTTTTCATTAGTGAGTGTGGACATGATACAGAGAGGGGGGCGACGCTATCCGGGTTCACGGCCCGTTAGGAGTACGGAGTAGCCCGCGGGGGACTAAACCGGAGAATAAAGGAGTCGCCACCCAGTGTGAACTGGGAAATGATTTAAGGCCGCACTCACCCCTCGCAAGGGAAGACCTTAAACCGTTGGGTTCGGAATGGTACTGTAGGTACTGCATTTTTGCATATAAGTCCCGATGATGAGTCTCATTTGGAGGCACTACCTTTTAAGTCACGGAAGTCACGAGAAACGGACGTCGGAAGGGGAAATTCAGAATAAGTACGTCATCAGATTCATTTCACAAGGTTCACTGTTTTCGTTCGTGTATGCGTTCGAACGACAAACAGATTGCGGGCGTTCGTGCCGCGTTCGAGGAAGCGTTCGAACAGTGTCGGTAATTCTGGTGTTGCTGCTAGCCTCACATCAAGCCCAATTCGCCCAAACCTTGGCCCACACGCCCAAGCCCACTTAAAACACATATTTTACACATGGTGAAATCAAAACAAATCTAAAAATCACATACCAAATTAAAATAAACATTAAAATCAATCCAATATATTAACTTCCTAACTAAACAAAATCACATACTAAATTAAAAAGATGTCATGCCTAATTAAAATCAATTATAACAAATTAAAGATATTGACTTCCTAATCTAAACCAAATTTGCCCCCCTCAATCTTTGACTTTCCTTGCTCAACACTAAATCAAATCCCTTCATTGTGAGACAAGGAGTAGCCCTAGCCTTTCTCTATATAAACAACCCCTAACCAAGACATGCACTCCCCGAGCTCATTCATACAAGAAAAGCCTCCCCTAGCTCATTCATACAAGAAAAGCCTCCCCAAGCTCATTCATACAAGAAAAGCCTCCCCTAGCTCATTCATACAAGAAAAGCCTCTCCGAGCTCATACACACAACTCACACGAAAATCACAACACACACAAGAAACACCCAAGCTTATTGACACAACTCTCCCTCACTCTCAATAACCGAAGATCACAAACCAAAGAACCCTCATTGCCTTGACCAAAACACATCCCGAACAGCCCCTTTACCTCATCAAAACAGCCCCCGAACCACACCATAACACCACCGAAAATCACACCCAAAACAGTAGCCAAAACATCCCAAGAACAGTAACTAAAATACAGCAGCAGAACAGTAGCAAAACGGCAGCGAATCAGAGTCAAAAGTAGAAGCAAAAGACGGAGAACGACGACTCAAAACAGTAAGACAACGAACGAGAGCAGTGAACCAGTGAACCGGAAGAGTTGCGGAGCATCCACCCTTCCGACGATCGTGTACCGTACATCCGAGAGGTGATTTAAAAGGTTAGACCTGAGGGTACTTTTCTCATTAGTTTATATTCGTCTTTTGATGGTTTATTGAATTCTATTCGCATGAGAGTCGTTTGTGGATGCATGTTGTGGCTTGAATGAAATGGAAAATGTGTCGCCTCTTGTGGTATATAGGATGGAAACCCGGACATAAATTTCATAGCCGATTCCGAATGGACGGTAGTATGATCTGTACTCAGGATACAACTCCACGTACCACTTGAGTAAACGGCACATTCTTTTATTTTATGTTGTTTTGATTTATTTATTTTTTCGTTATTTGAATTCTGCATGTTACTTTTGTATGTATGATACAATCGAGCGCATGGGCTTAGTAAGTCGGATTAAAGCTCCCCTATTTGGAGGGGTTAAAATCCTTTACCACAATGCTTTGCCGCGCCGGTTGATGTGTGTTCGGTTGGATATAAGATATGTTCAATCGGATATACTAAGTTTGATATGATTGTCTTTATTCTTGTATACATGATGTGATCGAGCGCATGGGCTTAGTAAGTGCGATGAAAGGTCCTCTAATTGAAGAGGTTAAAATCCTTTACCATGATGCTTTGCCGCGCCGATTAACGTATATTCGGTTGAATGTAAGATGTGTTCAATCGGGTACATGAAGTCTAAGGTTATTGTCTTTATTTTTTATATGCATTAAGATAAGCGCATGGGCTTAGTAAGTGCGATGAAAGGTCCTCTAATTGAAGAGGTTAAAATCTTTCGCCATGATGCTTCGCCGCGCTTCGTATTTCGCTATTTGTTATTTTATGTATGTATTGCGTCACATTTTGTGCATCAGGTCTGTTCCCATTCGAACGCGTTATCGAACGCTATACGAACACGAACCTTCTATTTCCCGTTCGAACGCGTTTTACAAACGCTACTCGAACGCGCATGCATTTTGTTTCATCAGGTCTGGATCCGTTCGAACGCGTTGTCAAACGCTACACGAACGCGAACCTTCTGTTTACCGTTCGAACGCATTTACGAACGCTACACGAACGCGCGCACACTGAACTAAGTCTGTCTCATCATATTTCATGCACAACTGCCTTTTGGGTGATCTCCCTTGCATTATGTAGCCAATCATATTATTTGTATTCCTGCATTTATCCATTCGATGTGTTCTTGGGATGATATTCGAGCATGATTAGGCTATTATCATGTTATTTGGTTAATATGTTCATGAGATAGTACTCAAGCATGATTAGGTTGTTCTTAGTTTTCCCTATCATATGATTGAGAAATGTTCATGAGATTGCCATGTGATGTTGTATGTTGTGATGAACTTGTTGATGTATGCATGTGAATTTAGAAGCATGATACTCTTGGAAATAAGTGTTACTTAAACTTGATTAAATTATTACATAAATCCTTTCAAGTGACATAAGTAAGGGAGTATTCCGAACCCAACGGTTTGAGGTCTTCCCTTGCGAGGGGTGAGTGCGGCCTTAAATCTCATTTTCCTGGTTCACACTAGGTGGCGACTCCATTATTCTCCGGTTTAGTCCCCCGTGGCTACTCCGTACTCCCGACCGGGCCGCGAGCCCGAGACAGCATGCGTCGCCCCAGATCCTGTGTCCCACAGGTACCTTACTTATACCAATTGTAATGAACGGGTTTACGCAATGATGTAACCAAGTCTTATGCAACAGATGCAAGATAATTCAAATAACACACAAGTTTGCACACCCATAAACGTAAATAAAAATGAAAGCAAATGCATAATTCCATAAGTATATTAAACAAAGAAGCGCGATAATGTAAATTAATAATATCAGTAAAAAAGTTAATATTAAAGAGAGATATTTAAGCACATGATGCAAAAAGAAATAACCAAAGAGGCAAACATGCATAAAATATGATGAAAGAGTTTGTCCAATATGTGTGTGTTCGTGTAGCGTTCGAGAACACATTCGAACGGGGTGAGATATGATGCATGGTAAAACAGAATGCATGCATTCGAGTAACGTTCAGAAACGCGTTCGAACGAGATTACAAAGGTGGCATCTATAATGACATAAACACGTGCGTGTATGTTTCTCAAGCAGTACGTGGAGTTGTATCCCAAGTACATACCACACCACCGTCCATTCAGATTCGGCTACGAAATTTATGTCTGGGTTTCCATCCGATATACCATGAGAGGCGACACTTAAGCATTAACATAATGCAATCATGGAAATAAATGTGAAGTGATGCGGTAGCATAAATAAAGATAACTAATAGAATGAATACGAAGCGATAAGTAAAAAATAACAAATTAAAAGTGAATAACAGAATTAAAAGAAAAGAGAAGCGACCAAGAGACTTGGCCGACATCTATATGGGATCTTGTATGTCCGGTTGGACGTATTTCACATCCAACCAAGCCTACCTCATCCGACGCGACAAAATATCATGGTAAAGGCTGCCCTCGGGCATTTCCCTCAAATGGGGGACCTTTAATCCGACGTAATTAGCCCATGCGCACTACGTAACAATGCATAAATAAATAAAGAAACAACAAGAAATAAATAACGGAATAAGAAAATAGATGTGACCAAGAGACTTGGCCGACATCTATATGGGACCTCGTATGTTCGATTGGACGTATTTCACATCCAACCAAGCGTACTTCATCCGGCGCAGCAAAATATCGTGGTAAAGGCTGCCCTCTAGCATTTCCCTCAAATGAGGGGACCTTTAATCCGACGTAATTAGCCCATGCGCACTAAATAATGATGCATAAATAAATAAATAAACAACAAGAAATAAATAACGGAATAAGAAAAGAGATGCGACTAAGAGACTTGGCCGACATCTATATGGGACCTCGTATGCCCGATTGGATGTATTTCACATCCAACCAAGCGTACTTCATCCGGCGTGGTAAAATATCGTGGTAAAGGTTGCCCTTAGGCATTTCCCTCAAATGGGGGGACCTTTAATCCAACGTAATTAGCCCATGCGCACTAAATAATGATGTATAAATAAATAAATAATGAAATGACAGGCGGAAAGTAAATGGCGGAATACTAAACGCAAACAATAAATGAACACAAAAATTAAGTAACAAAAATGAAACACGTGCGTGAATGTTTCTCAAGCGGTACGTGGAGTTGTATCCCAAATACAGACCGCACTACCGTCCATTCGGATTCGGCTATGGAATTTATGTCTGGGTTTCCATCCGATATACCGCAAGGGATAGCACGCAATTATTAACCCAATGTAAATAAAAATAGACGCAAAATATAATGATGCATGTGAGGGAATAACAATAAATAACCGAAAAGATAAATAATAAATTGTAAAGGGTGCCCTCATGTCTTACCTTTTAAGTTGCTTCTTGGAAGTTCATCGGGACGTCGTCGGAAGTGTTAACGTTTCCTGTTTTTCTGGTTTGCTTGATTTGGACTATTTTTCCTTCACTGTTTCGCTGCTTCGGATTCTGTTTTGGATCACTATTTTCGGTATGCGTTTGGAATGGTTTTGTCTCGGTTTATGGGGTGTTTTTGTGTCGGTTGGTGGACTGTTTAGGGACTGTTTGGTTCATAGTTTTGCAGGATTTGTGGGTTGATTTTTGATTGGTGATTGGCATCGGTTTGTGGACAGTTTGTAGATGTTGTCGGTGGGCTTAGGTTTTGCTGTTTGGTGTGTTTATTGGCTTCTGGTTTTGTTTGTTGCTTAGTCGGTGGTGTGAAGGGCAGTGTGTGTGTTCGGTGAGTGTGTGGCTATTGATTATGTTCGGTGAGGGTGTGGCTTGTTCAGTTTTGTGTATGTTCGATTGGCAGGTTGGTGGACGGCTGAAGTGGTGCTTTAAGGTTTGTGTGTTTTTGTTTCACGTGTGCATGGGTCCTTTGTCTTCACGTTGTTGTTACTTTTAAGAGTGAGAGAGATGAGAGAGTTGAGAGAGTCGAGAGAGTGGAGAGAATGTTAGGGTTTTCTTTTTTGTTTTTGGTGAATGTCGTGAGTGTGTCAATAAGAGGAGAGAGCTAGGGTTTTGTGATGTTATTGTCGAATGAGCCTTGGGGAGAAGAGAGGAGACTGCTGTTTTTGAATGAGACAGTGAGAGACGTGTGTGGCTGTCGAGAAGAAGAGTGTTAGGGTTTTGCTAGGTTATGTTTTTATAGTTGTGTGCTAGGGTTATGGTTGTGCTTAGGGTTTTGTCTTGTAAGGAAATAAATCTTGTAAAAAAAAGATGTATTTTATTAAATTATTTAAGGAAATAATTTTTGTAGTTTTGGTGGGGATTGGATTCAAAATATTTTTAAATTTGGAAGGTGATTTGATTGGATTTGACATATGTTTTGCATGTGATTAAATTGTTTTGGATTGGCTTGGGCTTGTGGGCCTTATGTGATGTGGGCGTGTGGCTTGGATAAATGGGTTTTCATGGGTTACGGGGGGTTTTGGGCCGAGGCTAATATTTAAAACAGAGATTAACTAAGCGAACCCGAGGCTAAACAAATGAATTAAATTTGATAATGTATTAATTTTTGAACTTTCCCTTCCGACGTCCGTTTCCCGCGACTTCCTCAACTTATCGGGTAGTGCCTCTATACGAGGCTCATCATTGGGCTTTATGCAAAAATGCAGTGCCTATAGTGAGTTATTATCATTAATGAGACATATAGTGATGTATTATGTATTGGGTACATAATAACATAGATTGATTTTGAAATTATGCTAATGAATTTTGTATGGATGATTTGGAAGCATAAACACAATATACTTGTAATTGGGTCAAAATATTCATGTTGGATATGAAACATAAAATTAGAGTTTGGAACTCAATTACCACAAGTTAGACCCATTTCCGCTGCTTGGGACATCGATCCAACCCAAGTCTCACAACCGCCCCAACAGAACGGTATCAGAGCAGGTATTAACTACACAACACATGTTGCATGTTTGACATGTATTTGAATCTATGCCTCAGTAATTTTAATTTAATTATGCATAAGTCATATTAGATATGCATTGCATGTTTTAAATTAAAATTTTTATTTTGACCCAAGCACGTTAATGAATTGATTGTCATAAATCTCCCGTGATTAGATGATTACTTTCTTTTAAGTAATAGTAGTAATAATATTGGAGCATTATTGGATGGTTCGTCTTGCCAATACGGAGATGAATGAGTTATTATTACTTATGTCCAATACCGTCAATATTGTGAGGGTATAATTGGTCGGAACTTAGGTCACTCCGGTAAAATATTAGATGTAGTGTGATGAGTTGACGTAGTCACCCAGTATGATAATCCCATAGGATTATCACCTAATATGTAATCAACTCGTTTCTTAGCTTGCAACCGAAGTGAAGTTGGGGTAGCAAAAAAGTTACCACAATTAACAGATTGTGAAGTTTTCGCTAAGTAATTTGCATAAACCAGAAGTAGAAATGAAATTGTTATGGCATGTTATAGATTGCTGCCTCCGGGCTTGTAAATTTGGCCACTGGAGTGTAATCAATATGGGACGATGATGATTCGGGGATTAACGTGCACATGAAACTATCTGCTGAAGCTTTATATTATTGCAAAATGTACATGTTTCCTTCTAGGACTTTCTATAACAAGAAAAATCATCCAAAATTAAACCTTTTAATGAATCAAACATGATATCTATAAAGTAACCATCTGACCTTGGAGACTGGAACATTTATGCCAGCATGGTTATTGTTCCACCTAGGTTCCAGATTTGCTTAGACAATACAAAGAGGTATCTGATGCTTGGAGTATTATGAGAACACTTAATGAGTTGTTCGAATCAAATCAAGAAATTTAAAAATATCGGAAGTCTGCGGAATTGTTCCATGCTACGCTCAATGATGGAAGAGTAGTCAGCATTCATGTTTTGAACATGATAGACCAGATCCAATATTTGGAATGAACAGTGCATTATGATCGATGAACAGTTAGGTCGAAATTTGATTCCATCTTCTTTGCCCGGTACTTATGTTGGCTTTGTGTTAACCATTCATATGCATTCGATGCAAGCCAGTTATGAAGAACTTCATAACATGTTACACATGACAGAGCATGATTTAAAGAAAGACAATCACATTTTGTACCTCCATAGTGGAGCAAGCTTTCAAAGACTTCTAGAAAGTCTAAGAAATCAAAATGGGAAAGAAGAAGATATCAAGGACAAACTTCAAGAAGCACAAAACTGCATGACCACATGTAACTCGTGATGCTTGTCTACACTACAAGAAGTCTGGACACTGGAAGAAAGATTATCCCGAACTGAAAGGAAAGGCAGAACCCTCATGTACGCTTTGTATATTTCCTATTATTGACATCTCATTAACCTTATATGCAAATAGTGGATGAGTGTTAGACACTGGCAGTCCCACTCATATTTGTAACTCTATATAGGTCATGAGGGTTAAAAGAAGGTTAAAAAAAGGGGAGATCCAACTTAGAGTTAGGAATGACGAGACATTGGATGTCAAATCCATATGAACAGTTTTTCTATATCTCCATAATTGATGTAAATTAATTTTACATGACTGTTATTATGTACTCTCTCTTATCGGACAGATAATATCGTTACCGATTAGATAAATAAAGATATAAAATGGATATAAAATAAACATTAAATATAATGCTTTGTGTTTATATGATAAAGAAAATTATTCGATATGTGGATGTTCTTTATCTAACGGTCTTTATGTTTTGGAAATATATCGATATGTTTTTAATATAGAGGAAAATATAAGTAAAAGATTTGAATTAAATAATATTGAATTATGACATATGAGATTGGGCCACATAGGTGTTAGACGTCTATCAAATTTGGTTAATGATAGTTTGATTGAAGATCTTACCTTAGATTTTTATCCGATTTGTGAGTCATGTATCCAAGGAAAAATGACAAAGGCCTCATTTCTTGGTGTTGGACAGAGTGCTGAAGATTTCTTGGAACTAGTACACAGTGATGTGTTAGTGTCCTAGATATGATAATGATCTATAAATCATGATTTGTGTGTGAATAATCAAGTAAAGTTTGCGGAAAGAACTTACATTGATTGGTAGAAAATTCAAAACTTTCTTGGTTGGATGTAGAAGCTCCAAGCCCTTTGTTGAGTTCCAAACTCTTGGATGAGTTTCTCTATCACCTTAAAATGACTCATTTAAGTGCTAGCTAGAACAATTTTTGAAAGAAAATTTTCTCCTCCAAGAAGAGCGTTTTCGGCCAAGAGAGAAAAATGAGGGAGTGAGTGAATAGTAAGTCCAACTTGATGTGTTGTGTGCTTTAAAGTCCAACATTTAATTAGCCAACTACACCCATCACAAATAGTGACAAGTGATGTAAGTAAAGTGGGTCATACCACTTTAAATTCCAAATTTGAGTTGGCTTACACAACATACTTTGGGTCCGGGTTCGTTTAATCCGACTAAACGAATTTTCGTCGCTTAATAATTAATCCTATTTAATTAAATAATAATGCATCGCAAAATTATTATAATAGTCGCTCACGAATTAATTCCAAATTAATTCGTTCGCTTGAATTAAAATCCAATTTTAATTCCGTATTGAAATCCAATTTCAATTAATATATCCAATATATTATTTTAGCCCAATTAAATAAATTAAATAGTAAAATCCAATTTAACTATTAAATTTACTTTGCCGATTAATTCCAAATTAATCGCGTTATCTCTTCTAGACGAATTTAATCCCAGATAAATTCTTGTCGTAATTAATCTCAGATTAATTTTCTCTCTCATAATTAATCCCAGATTAATCTGATTTTCATCGAGTTCTACTTTCCTCCCACTTATCACTGCATCTATGAATTCCTTTTCGAGGAAAACTGCATGAAGAGTAACAAATATTTTTGTTCTCTTGTGGGTTGTGGAAATAATATCCTTTGGTCTCCATAGGATAACCAATTACAAATAGGCACTTATCCGATTTGGGATCTAGTTTGGTACCATCCAAACGTTTAACGTATGCCCAGCATCCCCAAATATTCAGGAATGAGAAACCCGGTTTCTTTCCTGTCTATATTTCATATGAAGTCTGTCCAACAGACTTTGACGGAACCTTATTCAAAATAAGTATTGCATTGTTTAATGCGTATCCCTAGAAGGAAATTGGTAGCTCAGTGCGACTCATCATAGACCTTACCATGTCCAGCAAAGTTTGATTTCTCCGTTCAGACACACCGTTCAATTGAGGTGTTCTGGGAGGAGTCCACTGTGAAAGAATACAATATTCTTTCAAGTAATCGAGAAACTCATTGCTCAAGTATTCTCCACCACGGTCTGACCGTAATGTTTTAATACTTTTGCTGGTCTGTTTTTCTACTTCGTGTCGAAACTCTTTGAATTTCTCAAAAGTTTCCGACTTGTGTCTCATAAGATACACATAACCATAACGTGATGCATCATTTGTAAAGGTTACGAAGTATTCATATCCACCTCTAGCCTGGCTAGACATGGGCCCGCATACGTTACTATAAACTAGGGCTAACAGTTCGGTGGCACGTACATCTTTACCGCTAAAAGGTGTTTTAGGCATTTTGCCTAGTAAACTTGATTCACAGACGTCATATGAATTATGATCAAATTCGTCCAAGTATCCACTCTTCGAAAGTGTGGATATACGAGTCTTGTTAATGTGTCTCAGACAACAATGCCATATATAAGTTTCATATGTTTTACTCAATTTAAGCCTTTTGTTTGTCATATTATATGTTTAAGATTAATATATTCAAAATATAAAGACTATTATTAATATCTGCTGTACATATCAAAATGTCATCTTTATATACAAAACACCCAGTGTTTCTGAATACAAAGGTATACTGATGCGTGGTAAATCTATCACTATTTCCCACTCATTTAACCTAATATTTTGTATAGTTTCTTGAGTCTTGTGAATATTTTGATGTGTTTTGTGTTATTTTGTAGATAAATAAAGTTTCAGGACATTCTGGAGGTGATTTGGAGCAAAACAGTGAAAATTGGCAAAAAGAGCATTTTGGTAATTTGGGCGCATCGCGACGCGCAAGACCTTGACGTCGCGACGCCTAACGTGCACTAAGGTCATGCTAATGTGCGCCGGGTTAACGGGTTAGAATTTGAGAAGTTTGACTTTGCTAACATGCGCCGTGCCACGTGTCACTATCACTGCCGATATGCTAACGTGCGCCGTGCCACGTGTCATCATCCTACGGTACCAACAATCACCATTTCCACGTGTCACTCCACGTCAGCATCCACATCATCAGTTGACCAAGTCAACATGCCACCTCACCGCCACGTCATCATCAGCCAATCACGAAGTGCCACGTGTCGCAATCCTATGGTGCCGACAGTCGCCATCGCCACGTCAGCGCCACATCAGCATAATAATTGAGCTCTCAGCTACCTTGCCACGTGTCGCCTTATCTCCTTATCAGAATCGCCACGTGTCATTACCAGAGCGTGCCACGAATCACTGTTCCAGCGTCGCGACGCCCACACCTTTGGCGTCGCGTCGCCCAGAGCCTTTTGAGGCCTATAAATTGAGCTCAAGATTTCAGTTTCAGTTGTACCATTCTCTCTCATTTCTTTGATGTAAATAGGGAGTCTTCTCTCTAGTTTCTTTTAATTTAAGTTTTGTAATTAAATTTTAATTACGTTTTGTAATAATAGTAATTTAATTTCTTTATTTTTACAATTTTTACTATTCACCATGAGGAGGTAACTCCCCCCTGCTAGGGTGAAAGGTAATTCTTTTACTATTGTTATTTAGATCAATCTCCCTTTAATATAATATATAAACTATTTAAAATTTGACTTAAAAAGGATACCGCCAGATTGGTCGGTTGGTAATTCATTTTAATCTGGTTTAAACCCGACTAATCAAGGATACCACCAGATTGGTCGGTTGGTAATTAAATTTTCTTACCGCCTATATGGCTGGTTTATTTTGGTTCCGCCTTTATGGCTGGTTTATTTTGGTTCCGCCTTTATGGCTGGTTTATGGACAAATATTACCGCCTTAATGGCTGGTTGGACTTAATTTGATTTAATCAGGTTACCGTCTATATGGCTGGTTGGGAAAATTATCACAAGTATATATATTATATTAAGGGAGATATCTAAATAGTAAATAGTAGAAGTTAATTCCTTTTACCTTAGCATTTTATTTTACTGCATTTATCTTTCCGCATATATTTTTTAGTAATTTTACTTTATGTCTTTTAAGTTTTTACCAGCCCTAGCTATGTGCTGTAACTAAGTTAGTTATCTAGGGTTGTGATGAAATCTAATATCATCGGTTTATAAGGGGTTAGATTATAGTTTGGGTAATATAATGATTTATTTATTGAGTCTTAATCTTAATGCTTTTTATTAATTGGCCACTAATAAAATTGACTATGTAAACTTAAAATGAATTAGACATAGAGATTTTAAGTTTAAGACCTTAGACTCAATAGCTCACGATCTTCCTTGAGGATAGATAACCCTTTAATAGATTTCCTTACAGGATAGGAATATACCTATCGGGCGGGGGTAGCCATAATTGGAACTTAATCTTAATGAATCCAGGTAATTTGGTTGACATAGACATATGGTTCAATTGGGTTATACTGGATATTTGTAGTTGACCATCGGAAGAGGCTTTTACATAATTTAGTGTTCCAGGTTAATAAATCAATATTTTACCAAACTATAAGAGAACCACTTCATCTTTAAATAATATTGGAAAGATTCACAACCCTAGATAGTTTTTAATATTGAATTTTCTTAAACTTACTTTCGAACAATTTTATTTACTTGTTTTTAAATTTAGAATCGTCACCATTTCAAATCGATCAAACAACCTGTTAGATACTAGTAATCATTTGACCTCATAAAATTAATAGCTTAAGTATTAAGTCCTCGTGGGATCGATACTTGTTATACTACTTGAACGATACGTACACTTGCGTTATACGTGTGTGTTTACACCGGTCAAGTTTTTGGCGCCGTTGCCGGGGACTTATTTATCTTTTACTATTAGTTTAGGGGTTAGATACCTTTACTTGTATCTAATTTCTTTTTACTTATTGTTGTTGTTTTCTTGTGTTTCAGGTTTTCAGAAACTACATTAGATGAACCAGAAGCTTTGAACTCCGACCGCTTGACCCGAAAATTGAAAGAACCATCAGACAATTGAGAAGGGAAAGACGAGAAGGCCAAGAAGCAATTGTTAACATGGAACCTGAACCTTTGGAGGTTGCACCACCAATTCCCATTCGAGACAGAACCATTCCGGTGGTTGACAGACTCATTTCATGTATTGTACTTCCTCCCTTACCAGCAAATGCGGGTGACATCAAAACTTGCATTCAGATGATTCAGCAATCAGTGCAATTTGGGGGGAATGCAACTGAAGATCCTAATGCCCACATCAGCAACTTCCTGGAAGTTTGCGGTACTTTCAATTACAACTGAGAAGCTGAAGAAGCAATGAGACTGCGTGTTTTTCCATACTCCTTGAAGGACAGAGCTAAAGCCTGGCTACATTCACTACCATCAGGTTCCATCACAACTTGGAATACTTTAGCCACCAAATTTCTTGCAAAATACTTTCCACCAGCCAGAACCGGAAAGCTAAGGAATGACATCACATCCTTTGTACAACAAGAATCAGAAACTCTCTACGAAGCTTGGGAAAGGTACAAAGATTTGCTCCGGAAATGTCCTCACCATGAGATTCCAAAATGGCTTCAAGTCCAAACTTTCTATAATGGACTTTTTGGAATAATGAGAACCACAATCGATGCTGCTGCTGGAGGAGCTTTGATGGCAAAAGGAGAAGATCAAGCCTGAGACCTAATCGAAGAAATGGCAAACAACAATTCCTTGTGGCCAACAGAAATGAGCATGATCCAAAGAATTGCAGGAATTTATGAAAGTGGAGCCAATTCAGCAGTCAGTGCCAAACTAGATCAGATATGCAAATTCATGGAGACTCTTACCACTGGATCCACAAGTTCACCATATGGAGAAGCACCAGAGTCGAACCAACTTGAAGAGACGGTGAATTTTTTCAATAATTTCAACAGACAATGAAACAATCCATATTCCAACACCTACAACCCAGGGTGGAGGAATCATCCCAATTTTTCATGGAGCAACAATTCAGGGCAACAGAACTATCCATCACCTGGATTCCAGCAACAGAACAAAAACCAGGAGCAGGCAAATGAACCAGGAATAGAAAAAGTGCTGACTCAGTTAAAAAGGTACGATGCTATGTTTCAGAGCCAATCTGCTTCCATCAAAGCACTGAAGAATCAGATTGGACAACTGGCCAATGCTCAGAGTTACAGACCGCCAGGTAATCTTCCCAGCAACACATAACCAAATCCAAGGAACATGGAAAAGGAGCAGTGTCATGCCATCATGTCAAAAAGCGGTACTGAAATCAACAAAGATGTTGGAGCCAAAACAACTACTGAGGAAGTTCCAAAAGAAACAGGGCAACAAACGGAGGAAAAAGAAGCAAAGGAAAAAGAACAGATCACTCCACCTCCACCTTTTCCTCAGGGTCTTCAGAAAAACAAACTGGACAAGCAGTTTGCTCGTTTCCTGGAGGTGTTCAAAAAGTTGCACATCAACATCCCATTTGCAGAAGCCTTGGAACAAATGCCCAACTATGTCATATTCATGAAAGACATTCTTTCACGAAAATGGAGATTGGGAGATTACGAGACAGTAGTATTGACGGAAGAATGCAGCGCCATCATTCAGAGGAAACTTCCCCCAAAGTTGAAAGATCCTGGCAGTTTCACCATTCCTTGCGTCATAGGAGAACATAACTTTGGTAAGGCTTTATGTGATTTAGGTGAAAGTGTTAACTTGATGCCTTTTTCTATTTTCAGGAAACTGCAGATTGGAGAAACAATGCCCACCTCAGTCTCTCTACAACTTCTTGATAGAACGCTCGTATTTCCAAGAGGCGTAGTTGAGGATGTGCTGGTCAAGGTTGGCAAATTTATTTTCCCAGCAGATTTGATTGTCATTGATATGGAGGAAGACGCATACATGCCAATCATCCTCGGGAGACCATTCTTGGCTACAAGTCGAACCATTATTGATGTATAAAAATGTGAATTAACCATGAGGGTACAGGACCAAGAAGTAACATTCAATGTTTTCAAGGCCATGAATTTCCCAGATGATGAAAAGAATGAGGAATGTTTCAGACGTGATGTGATACACAGTACCATTCAGAACTCCAATGCAATGCAAAGTTCTACTGACAAACTTAAAACATGTCAATTGTCTGTGGAGCCTGAAGATAAAGCGTCTTTTGCACTAAAAAATCCAATTCTTGCACTACAAGCAACAGAAGAGAAAAAGTTCCACCACCTCAATGAATTGGAGGAATTTCACAATCAACCTTTTGAGGATGCTAAATTGTACAAAGAAAAGGCAAAGAAAAGACATGATGAGAAGTTAGTGCGCATACAACTGGAATCATGGCAGAATGTACTGTTAAACAAATCAAGGGTGAAATTCTTCCCATGGAAGCCAAAATCACGGTGGTCAGGTCCATTTGTGATCACCAAAGTTTTACCAAATAGAGCCATTGAGATACATGATCCTAACTCCAACAAAACTTTCAAGGTTAAAAACAAGCATGTTAAGCACTACTGGGGAGAATCATTTGAGAGACAAAAAGAAAATGTCACACTTTCAGATCCAGCCTAACGATCGAGAAGTCAAGACTAGCTGACGACTTTAAACTTAGCACTCGCAGGGAGGCAACCCATGCAATTTGTGTATATATTGTGATTTGGTGTGATTTAATTTGGTGTGTTTAGTTTTTACAGATTAAGTCATTTCACGATGGAAAAAGCTCTCGCAAATCTTCGCAAGCAATTTCCTTATCTCCCTCAAAAATCTCTGATGAAAGTCTACAAAGCTCGCTTGGAACGGATGAGGTCACTGAGGATCAAAGGTATTCCTACTGACATTCGTTGGATTATTGAAGCACGAGTCTGATTGGCAGGTGAGTCTTCTGACTCTTTTATTTCACATCTGCCTGGTTTAGGAAGGAGCACATATGCTAAAAAGAGAAGAACCAAAAGAATGTGTGTTTGTTATAAATGTGCTCGTATGTTTTGTGATACTCGTTGTCATTCGTTAGGAATGATGTCTAATACCCGCGAAGATAAGATTAATTTCATTAGGGATGGCTTGAGTAAGGAGTCTTTGGATGACATATCTAAAACTCTTGAGACGCATCCCTGTGGATTTGTGTATCACGAAATTCACAGATTACATACACAATTCCAAAAAGAAAGACAACAGTTAAGTCTTGGGAATCTGACTCAAAAAGACCATGTTTGCCAATTTATAAGAAAATTGGATGGGAAACTTGTCCCTGACGCATAGACGTTAATCAAGCTGTAAATATTATATCCCTTTGTCTTTTCCTAATAATTGTGATTTGTTTTGTTGTTTTCTTTTATTTTCTCCGATAGGATCCAGACCTTTTTGACTATCATGATTTGTTTAACTAATAATTGTCATTTGGCAAGTGCTATTATTTTACTCACCCTTGTCAGGTGTTATAAATTCAACTCATCATTGCACTTTTGAAGACATCCAGAGTAAAACATGGAAGCCACTTCAAGAAGACGAGTTGAAAACATCTGTGTGTTTTGCGGTAGTAGTGTTGGTACTAAACCACAATACGTAGAAGCAGCACAAGAATTGGGTCGAGTCTTAGCTGCAAGAAATATGCACTTAGTATATGGCAGAGGCAATCTTGGACTAATGGGGATCGTTTCAAAGGTCGTACAGGAAGGAGGCAGTCACGTTTTGGGAATCATCTTAAAACCCTTGGCGGAGGCAAATCTTATTGAACCATCAAACAGAGAAGAACTGATCGTGCCAGGTATGTCTGAACGACTGGTAGAAATGATTAACCGTGCTGATGCTTTTATTGCTTTGCCAGGTGGCTTGGGCACATTGGAGGAAATTTTTATAGTACTATCTTGGGCGAACCTGAACATACACCAGAAACCAATTGGGCTGTTTAACGTTGATGGATTTTATGATTTTCTTTGTGTGTTTCTTGATGATGCCCGGAGAAATGGGTTCGTGTCAAAACCTTTAAAAGAACTCCTCTTTACTGCTAGAAATGCTCCAAATCTAATAGACCAACTCTTAGCCTATGAACCACAAGTTGACCATATCATTTCAAAGATAAATTGGTCTGAAGATGATCGTGGTAAGAGACGTCAGATTAATCTGGATCTTAACCTTTAATTTCCTGTAGAATTTCAGCTAACCATGTATTATCTTCTAAACTCTTCTTCTACTGTTTAAGACATTGGGGACAATGTCTCATTTAGGTTTGGGGGAGGGAATTAGTTGATCAGTACCTTGTTTTTAGTTTGTGTTATTTTTATTTTTAGTCCAAAATTTTTCGAAAAATATAAAAAAATTGAAATTTTTTCAAAAATTACAAAAATATTTTGTGTTTTTATGTTTTTATTTTGACTAAAAAGGTGAAATTGGTAAGAGATAGCTGAGTAAGGAGTTTTCACTCCTGAGACGTATCTCAAACCTATTTCGAAACAAGTTAATTTTTGTTTATTTCCTTTTGAATTATTTAATTTGTGAATTCTCCATAATACTGATTAAAATGGATCTTCATATGCTCAGTTGACATGTATTATCAACATCCATAGTAACATATGGACATTAACTGTAATTGAAAAGTTTGTAATATTCAATGCTCTAGTTTAATTGGAGGAAGCATCTAAAAAAAAAAATCTGAGATCCGAGTTATTAAGTCTGTAAGGGTGTTTTAACACCTAGTGCTCTAAAACCAACTGGTTTGGGAGTCACTAGCCCAAAGCTCGCTACATGGATCAAAGATGCTGCAAAAATATATATATCTGAAGTCTGAGTAATTAAGTCCGTAGGGGTGTCTTAACACCTGGTGCCCTAAAGACAACTAGTTTGAGAGCCACCGACCCAACACTCGCTACATAGATGAGAGATATTGTATATAAATAAAAAATCAAAGAAAAAAAATCAGAAAAATCAGAAAAATTATTCTATTGCTGCAAAAAGATGTGAATTCTGATAAAACTTTAGGACAAAAATATTACTCTCTTATCAACTGCACTAATGAGTGTTATGGGCAAAGATGAGTTGTTCAAATATTATGTCGGCTGTGTATATGGAGAATGGTAAATATAATCGGAGAATGTACTTATTCGGTAATTTAGAAAGAAACAAAACAACTAGTGACTTGGAGTAGAAGTTTCACCTGATTAGTCACTAACTTATTTATTCTCTTTTCGCTTGTCTTTTTACTTTTGTGTGCATTAGTTTCACAACCTTTTCACTTTTGTAAAATGTTTGTGGGTATCATTGCTGTAAACCCTCACGAGACTACAACTCGTCCACTAGGGACACCTAGGGGTTTAAAGGCTTGTTGCATACGTTAAATGCAACCGTGATCCCTACGAAAGTGGCTTAGTTAAATCTTATTTTAAAGATGTTTATGTTATTTTATTTTGTGTTTTGCTCGAGGACTAGCAAAATGTTAGGTTTGAGGGTGTGATGAGTGGTAAATCTATCACTATTTCTCACTCATTTAACCTAATATTTTGTATAGTTTCTTGAGTCTTGTGAATATTTTGATGTGTTTTGTGTTATTTTGTAGATAAATAAAGTTTCAGGACATTTTGGAGGTGATTTGGAGCAAAACAGTGAAAATTGGCAAAAAGAGCATTTTGGTAATTTGGGCGTCGCGACGCCTAATGTGCACCAAGGTCATGCTAATGTGTGCCGGGTCAACGGGTCAGAATTTGAGAAGTTTGACTTTGCTAACGTGCGCCGTGCCACGTGTCACTATCACTGCCGATATGCTAACGTGCACCGTGCCACGTGTCATCATCCTACGGTGCCAACAATCACCATTTCCACGTGTCACTCCACGTCAGCGTCCACATCATCAGTTGACCAAGTCAACATGCCACCTCACCATCACGTCATCATCAGCCAATCACGAAGTGCCACGTGTCGCAATCCTATGGTGCCGACAGTCGCCATCGCCACGTCAGCGCCACATCAGCATAATAATTGAGCTCTCAGCCGCCTTGCCACGTGTCGCCTTATCTCCTTATCATAATCGCCACGTGTCATTACCAGAGCGTGCCACGCCTAACTGTTCCAGCGTCGCGACGCCCAGAGCCCACCGAGGCCTATAAATTGAGCTCGAGATTTCAGTTTCAGTTGTACCATTCTCTCTCATTTCTTTGATGTAAATAGAGAGTTTTCTCTCTAGTTTCTTTTAATTTAAGTTTTGTAATTAAATTTTAATTACGTTTTGTAATAATAGTAATTTACTTTCTTTATTTTTATAGTTTTTACTATTCACCATGAGGAGGTAACTCCCCCTGCTAGGGTGAAAGGTAATTCTTTTACTATTGCTATTTAGATTAATCTCCCTTTAATATAATATATAAACTATTTAAAATTTGACTTAAAAAGGATACCGCCAGATTGGTCGGTTGGTAATTCATTTTAATCTGGTTTAAACCCGACTAATCAAGGATACCGCCAGATTGGTCGGTTGGTAATTAAATTTTCTTACCGCCTATATGGCTGGTTTATTTTGGTTCCGCCTTTATGGCTGGTTTATTTTGGTTCCGCCTTTATGGCTGGTTTATGGACAAATATTACCGCCTTAATGGCTGGTTGGACTTAATTTGATTTAATCAGGTTACCACTTATATGACTGGTTGGGAAAATTGTCACAAGTATATATATTATATTAAGGGAGATATCTAAATAATAAATAGTAGAAGTTAATTCCTTTTACCTTAGCATTTTATTTTATTACATTTATCTTTCCGCATATACTTTTTAGTAATTTTACTTTATGTCTTTTAAGTTCTTACCAGCCCTAGCTATGTGTTGTAACTAAGTTAGTTATCTAGGGTTGTGATGAAATCTAATATCACCGGTTTATAAGGGGTTAGATTATAGTTTGGGTAATATAATGATTTATTTATTGATTCTTAATCTTAATGCTTTTTATTAACTGGCCACTAATAAAATTGACTAGGTAAACTTAATAAACTAGACATAGGGATTTTAAGTTTAAGACCTTAGACTCAATAGCCCACGATCTTCATTGAGGATAGATAACCCTTTAATAGATTTCCTTATAGGATATGAATATACCTGTCGGGCGGGGGTAGCCATAATTGGAACTTAATCTTAATGAATCCAGGTAATTTGGTTGACATAGAGATATGGTTCAATTGGGTTATACTGGATATTTGTAGTTGACCATCAGAAGAGGCTTTTACATAATTTAGTGTTCCAGGTTAATAAATCAATATTTTACCCAACTATAAGAGAACCACTTCATCTTTAAATAATATTGGAAAGATTCACAACCCTAGATAGTTTTTAATATTGAATTTTCTTAAACTTACTTTCGAACAATTTTATTTACTTGTTTTTAAATTTAGAATCGTCACCATTTCAAATCGATCAAACAACCTGTTAGATAATAGTAATCATTTGACCTCATAAAATTAATAGCTTAAGTATTAAGTCCTCGTGGGATCGATACTTGTTATACTACTTGAATAATACGTACGCTTGCATTATACGTGTGTGTTTACGCCGGTCAAGTTTTTGGCGTCGTTGCCGGGGACTTATTTATCTTTTACATAACGGATTGAACACTAAAGTTATCATCACGATGAGTCTTCCAAAGCTCATGCTCTACTATTTGCTCAACTCCGGACTCAGGCCCGAGAGGTTTCTCTATGACAAAAAGTAACTTCTCGGCTCCCAGGACTATCATGAGATTCATCTCTTAATCTGGAAAATTGGAGCCGTTAAAGACATTATCTCCCAGGATGATGTCCCTAACGCTAATCTTTCCAGCCATTTCGATTGCAATAGTCCAACTATCCAATCAACGATATCAGGTACACTCAAAATTTAATGGTTACTATAGTCCAACTATATAACCAACTACAAGTGGAGTAGTGTCTTGTACATTCTAACTGTTCAAAGAAAGCAATAAAAGATATTAGTCTAACTAATATATTTATAACAACCATAAATAATTAAAAAAGCGCGTATTAGCAAGTATTAAACGAAATTGTAAATTTAATACTGGTCTCCCACTATTTTTCGGCAAGCCTCTAACCCTTTGTGGAGTACTCGGGAAACCCAGTTTCCTAGTGGCTAGGATCCCGTTAAATAACACACAACCTTGACTTTGGCCAACAAGTTGTATGAAACTTAACTAGGTAGATCTCTAGATCAATTGGATATCATCCAATTCCTAGATCCGGTAGGTGGACCTCCAACTCCAAAACATATATCCAATATATCATCCTAACATTTTCCTCTGAATCAATTAAGCCTTGGCTTTGGCTCAACAAGCTTAATGATTCCAGTTAAGCGCGACCCATTGACAGTGGGAAGCTTCGTAATCCACGTCGATGTACAAAAGTGACATTGACTTTGGCCAACAAGTCACAACTGCCCAAGACATGCGATATATAACAAAGCTTTCGTGATTCAAACACATCCGCGATGGACAATGATCTTGACTTTGGCCAACAAATCAAAGCCAATCTTGGATCTTGAGAAAGAACCACTCAATTGAAGGAAAACGCTTAATTGGCAACCAATTTATTATCTTTGATTAGGTCTCATCATACACCCTTAAACATGCATTCTAAAAGCATAATGAGGCGCAATTAAAATAATAATGATATGCGGATGGATATATAATACAATTTGTTCCTAGAACAAATCTCTCTCTTTCTTCTCTCCCCCTAGCACTTTACATTCTTCTACCCAATTACATAATACATAAAGAAACCTCATTTGCATTGAGGGGAATTGGTGAGAAGAGAAATACAAGGAGATAAGGAGGTGAAAGACTGGACACGCATGTCCAATTTAATAAATAAGTACCATACTTACAACAATTTCCAAAATTGCCCCACCCATATAATATCCATCCGATATACATTATTCATATAAATACATCCAAGTATTCACACAAAGCATGTTGTTCAATCAATTTAATCCAATTAATTAATCTTTAATTAATGACCATCCAATGTTCATACAACGATTTGATTTGCGCGAGTCCAACTCGTTTAAGAATAAATACTCAAAGTACGTATTCTTGAATTATATCGAACTACAATTTTAAATCCAATTCAAATTGTATCCAATACTAATTCGTGTTTAATTCCAAATTAAACAATTACATTTTTAATAGTGCCTTTTAGACTTGGATTCCAAATCCAATCCAATTGGGTCTCAAAGGCCCAATTAGCATCCAATGCCAATTCAATTAAAGTCCAATGGGCTTTCAATTAATTCTTTAGGCATGGGCTTTGGCTTTTATGGATCCAACCCAAAATGCCAAGGCCTAATTAGGAATCACCCTATGCAAAAAAATCAATTTTGGCCCATTAGGCCCAATTAAATTTTTAAAGGCCCAAAAGTCACATTTGGACTTTATGGAAATGGTTTTAGGCCCAATTGGATCCAACCCAATTGTCCAAAACCATACTTGGCCCAACCAAGCCCATTAGCCCAAATACAAAAAATTAAATTAACATATCATTCAAAATTACATATTAATCCAATTAAAGTGTAATTAACATAATTAATCAATTAATTTAATGTTTCCAAAACACTAATTAATCCAATTAATCATGCATAAATATTCCAATTCATGTCCAACACAAATTGAAGCAAAATCAACTCATTCAACATGCTTCAATCTCACAGCAATTACATGAAATAACATCTAATTTTGATTTCAATCCAATTAAATCAACAATCAATATTCATTTCATGCATTTAACATATCCAATTGTCAAAATTCAAAAAATCACCATGAGCACTACATAGGGTTCCATTCGGCCATGGCTTAGGATTTGGGGAAATTTTTGATCCAATCAATTTTACAAATCCAATTCATCATTATATAAACACAACCAAACAACCAATTTGGAAAAATCATGCTCCAAGCAAAAATACCTAAATTAAAGTTAAGAACCCTAAAATTCAAATCATGCTTAGATTGGTGCTCTGATACCATTGTTAGTGTCCTAGACATGCCAATGATCTCTAAATCATGATTTTTGTGTGAATAATCAAGTAAAGTTTGCGGAAAGAACTTACCTTGATTGGTAGAAAATTCAAAACTTTCTTGGTTGGGTGTATAAGCTCCAAGCCCTTTGTTGAGTTCCAAACTCTTGGGTGAGTTTCCCTATCACCTTAAAATGACTCCTTTAAGTGCTAGCTAGAACAATTTTTGGAAGAAAATTTCCTCCTCCAAGAAAAGCATTTTCGACCAAGAGAGAAAAATGAGGGAGAGAGTGAATAATAAGTCCAACTTGATGTGTTGTGTGCTTTAAAGTCCAACATTTAATTAGCCAACTACACCCATCACAAATAGTGACAAGTGATGTAAGTAAAGTGGGTCCTACCAATTTAAATTCCAAATTTGAGTTGGCTTACATAACATACTTTGGGCCCGGGTTCGTTTATTCCGACTAAACGAATTTTCGTCGCTTAATAATTAAATCCAATTTAATTAAATAATAATGCCTCGTAAAATTATTATGATAGTCGCTCATGAATTAATTCCAAATTAATTTGTTCGGTTGAATTAAAATCCAATTTTAATTCCGTATTGAAATCCAATTTCAATTAATATATCCAATATATTATTTTAGCCCAATTAAATAAATTAAATAGTAAAATCCAATTTAACTATTAAATTTACTTTGCCGATTAATTCCAAATTAATCGCGTTCTCTCTTCTAGACGAATTTAATCCCAGATGAATTCTTATCGTAATTAATCCCAGATTAATTTTCTTTCATAATTAATCATAGATTAATTATGTTCGAGTCAAATGTCATTGGTGAATCTTTGGGAAGCGACCCAAGAGATCACTGGATATGTACGCAGTAAATACGGTTGTCGGACTATCCAACACGTGTGTACCGCGTACCATGTTCTCACCGATTTACAAGACATGGTTGGCTTCTAGCAAAGCACCATGCCTACCCAATTCTCCAGAAATATTCAACGAAGAATATATAATATGTATCAGGCGTAGTATATAATGTAATGCGTAATACGATCCAGTATCAGATGTCACATGCTAGGCCTAGGATTGGAATTGTGTCTGCCCCGTACGAAGCATATATCGGATCACTAGCAACTAGTCTCTGTAATCGGATAATCATAGACCTAGTCATAATATCCCGATAGCTGTAGCATTTAAGAGTACTAGTTCCGTATCCCTGTGTGATCATCATCTCCATATGACTGAAGTGATACTCTCATCTTGACATCGCACCCAATACACTACGATTTTCAATATACCCATAAGAGGCGTACACAGAACATGTTAAAGCTTCGGACGACCAAAACCAAAGTATACTGATTGTCGCAAGTATTAGCGATGCAATTCTTAGGTTAAGACCACATACACCTACCCTGATTCGGATTCCCATAGACACATAGTCATACTACCAATGGGACTCCGAGGGGTCTATCCAGAGCGAAGCTGTTCCCGATCCAACGGCTAACAGAACCTCATATCACACTTTCATAAGTATCCAATACTTAAATATATGAGAACTATGCTGTTAAGCTTCCATAACGTGCACAAGTGTAATACTAGCCTATTCCACATTATCGATGTCCAGTCTCGATAATACTACAACTACAGATATTTAATGATTAAACCTTTCGTGGATTAATACTGTCTTATATCTTATTAATCCGGTATTAATCATATGAACTTTTATCATTTATATATCCAAGTAATCCAATTACAAAATGATAAAAAAGCAATTTCTTTTGTCACATAGTTAATTTGTACAAAAACACCATGTCTTTTACAAATAGTGATGCTATGGGTTATAATTGTCCAACATGATGTATGTGATTCATTAAATCATGCCGCTCATGATGGTTTAGATACTTCGTGACTTTTAGTAATGATAAGTCAAGATATAGATATGTTTATTTGATGAGACATAAATCAAAAATATTTGAAAAGTTCAAAATATTCTGAAATAAAGTTGAAAAAAAACTGGGAAATTTACAAGTGCCTTTGATCAGATCGAGGTGGTGAATTCATGAGCGATGAATTCATAAGTTATTTAAGGGAGAATGAGATTCTCGCCCAATATAGTCCACCAGAAACTTTTCAACACAATGGTATGTCTGAGCAAAGAAATCATACTTTATTGGATATGGTACGATCTATGATATTACCTTTGGGGTTAAGCTTTACTTATAGTTGCCCACATACTTAATAGAGTTCCATCGAAAATTATTTCTACAACCCCATATCAAATATTGTATGATAGAAATCCAAGTCTTAGATATTTAAATATTTGGTGTTGTTCTGCATATATTAGAGTTGCGTAACGGGATAAACTAGTACCCATTGGTATAAATATAGGTTCGTTGGATATCCTGAAAATTCTTTGGGATATTAATTCTACAATTCCGAGCAACAAAATATATTTGTTGCTCGTCTTGCTACTTTTCTTAAAAAGAAATTTTTGAGAGAAAGAATGAATTGTAGAAAGATTGAACTTGATGAGTTTGACCCAACATTGAGGAACCTGAGATGGAATCATAGATCCAACTAGGTGTTATACGTAGGTCGAATAGAATATCAAGGCCTCACGAGAGACCATTTGTAACGTCTGATGCGAGCCTCAATGTTCTCTTCTTGGAGGAAACAGATCCGACTATGTATAAATATGCGATATTGAATATTAATTTGGGAAAATAACAGGCAATTATGAAGTCCGAGATGGATTCTATGCATGAAAATCAAGTCTGAGACTTGGTTGAACTTTTGAAGGAGTACATATTGGTTGTAAATGGGTTTATAAAAAGAAACGAGGACCCGATGGAAAAGTGGAAACCTTTAAGACCTGACTGGTAATGGAAGGTTACATTCAATGTCCTGGGATTGACTATAAGGAAACTTTTTCACCAATAGCCATGCTAAAATCTATTAGGATTCTTTTAGCCATTGCCGCATATGATGACTATAAAATATGGCAAATCAATGTGAAAACCGCATTCCTAAATGGATTTCCTCGATGAGGATATCTATATGGAACAACCAGATGGTTTCGTATCCACTAAGACTTCAAACTTGGTTTGTAAGCTCAAGAAGTCTATTTATGGACTTAAACATGCATCTTGGAGTTGGAATCATCATTTTGATGAGATAATTAGATTATCAGGATTCATCAAATACAAGGCAGTAGATGTACCTTTTCGAATTTCGAAGAAAATGACACATCGGACTGAGGAATAGAGAGTTAGAATGTCTAACTTGCCATATACTTATTGAATCATAAGCATTATGTATGTTATGCTATCTATAAGACCCGATATCAGTTTCGGTGTTAGTGTTACTAGCCGATAACAATTTGATCCGGGTAATGATCATTTGACAGCTGTGAAACATATTCTGAAATATCTTAAGGGTACTAAAGATAAATTTCTCATATATGGAAAAGATGAGCTACAAGTTAGAGGTTATACAAATTTCGACTTCCAGGGATATCCGGATGATAGAAAGTCTATATTCAGATACATATTTACCCTTAATGGTGGTGCAGTTAGCTGGCGATGTTCAAAGCAAGGTTTAATAGCTGATTCCACCACTGAGGTCAAATTTATAACGGCTTTAAAAGCTACTAAAGAAGCTGTTTTGATTAAAAAATTTATCACAGAACTTGGAATTGTGCCTAGTATTGCGGATCTGATCCCACCATACTGTGATAATAGTGGATCCATTGCACAGGCTAAGGAGCCGAGGGCGCATTCCAAGTCTAAACACGCGGAAAGGAAATACCGCGTAATTAGAGAGATTATTGAATGAAAAGACATAGTGGTGTTGAAGGTTCAAGGTTAGACATTATAACAGACCCGTTTACTAAGGCCTTACCTCATCAGTTATTCGATAAACATGTGGAGAATAAGAGACTTTGGTACCATTTAGATTGGCACTAAGCAAGTGGGAGTTTGTTGGAGTTGGTACTTGGAGCGCCATTCTAAATAATGTATTGTATATTATATTAATAAAATAACTATATTTTCATTTCAACCTTATTAATGGTAATGTCATTACGTATATCAGATTGATGTTTAAATATGTTGAGAATGACATCGACCTTAGAATAGTTATGTAATAATACTGGATACTAGGTGGTCCAATATTGGGATAATATTACTATTATAAACTATTCTTAAAGTAAATATTTTTGGTTTTGGAATACGGTCGAATTCCTATAACTTAGAAGATTAGCACATGTCGTATATTGTAATTAGAGTTCCAATGGTTTAACCCAATGTACCAGGAGCAAATGAAGCTCGTATAGATATGTGGGTATTCATTGTAGCGAATACTAAATGACTCACATGTGATTCCTAATAGTTGGAAGTAAACACCACAGTCAATAGGAATCTCCTCGAGTCGATTAACATATATGATCATTTGACTATATGATAACATTGATTTTATGTGTGGTCCTCCACACTTTGATGCCATAAATGTCAGAGGCCTTTCATGGTTTGACCACTAGATGTTCGTTGGGTGTGGACCGATTCACTCGTTAATCAAGTGCGTATCAATATAGGATTTTTCGGCCCGTATGTGTACCATAAGAGATTTAGGTATCCATCTGAGTAATTCACGATTCTTAAAGGCCAAAGCCGAGCACCAGCATTGATCGCATATATCAGAAATGATATTCTGATTAGTTGTGAAAAATCACAGACATTTCGACAATATGAGACGTGCGACTCGGAAACTTGACTGTGTAATCTATATTTCCTAAGCACAACTCGGATAGCCTACGATGAAGGGATTATTAAACATATGTAATGACCTCGACTTGTATAGTTTAGAAAGATCATTCGTGTTTTTCGCAAATTCGGAGGTGGTTGAATTGCGTACATATGAGCTAGGCTTATATGACGAACGTTTATAGACTTAGAGAGGCCCACAATATGAAGTGTACTCGTTGAACACTTGGGTAGCCGATAATATTTGATAATAAATTATATTTGATATTATAATTATCAATTAAAATAATTAAGTGTTATTGGATAACATTAATTATTTACTTTGATCCAATTGGATTAATCCAAAATCACACAAGGGTTTTGTTATAATTTCATAAATATCTCTACCATTGGAGGATATTTTAGTAATTATAAATATATAATAATAATATGTGTATTTGGCTTGATTTAGTTGGATTAAATCAAAGTGGTAGACAATGAACTAATCAATTGGATAGACTTGTCTTGATTTAATTGGATTAAATCAAAGCGGTAGACAAAGGTGATTAGTCACACCTAATTATACATATTTGGACAAAATGGATGAAGCTCACATAAAAATTGATTAGAACTTTTATTAATTAAAAATTTCATAAGCTTCACTATAAAAGGCAAGCTTGAGCAAGTTTTTAAACAAGGAAAATCAAGCTAAAACAAGCATTTAGCAAAAGAAAGAAATATTAGCCTAAGTAAAGTTTTTGTGAGAAGCTTTGGAAGTTCTTTACAAAATTTCAACAAGGAAAATAAGATTGGATCTTGGAATCAAGCTTGCTAGCTTTGGAAGTTCTCAAGATTGGATATTGCTAGCTTTAGAAATGGCAAGTTGTGATATTACCTGCATGGATTAGTTAGAGACGACTGTGAACAAGATGGCTGGACAACTACAATACTTGGCTAACACCATTGCTAACATGGCGGTAATCCACACTGCACCTTGAACGGCGGGGGCTGAGACTCATGAGTAGAGGTATGAGGGGCCTAAAAATAGATCAATTGAAAAGACTCATGTGTTAGATGAGGACAATATGTCTGACTTTGCCGTTGGAAAAGTGACCAAATCCCAAACTGAAGCCAAGCTCAAGAAATTGAAGGAACAAGTGGAGTCAGTCACCCAGAATATGAAGGGTAAATATGAAGACCTATTAGGCTATAATGTCATGGCCTTTGAAGATAAACTCCTCGCTGAATTCAAAATGCATGATATGACCAAGTTTGATGAGAATCGAGACCCTAAAGCACACCTTGTCATTACGTGTCTTTAATGAGTTCCACTGGCCTGTCTGAGCGCCAAGTTTTAAAATTATTTGAGAAATATCTCAAAGGAGCACCGATGGTACGATACCATGAATTGAGGGAAAATATGGAGGATAATTAGAGAGTATTGGCATACGCGTTCTTGAACCATTATGTCCAAAATATGGAGATTGATTTGATGCTCCATCACTTAGAAAACACAAAATAGAAGTCGGAGGAGAACTTCAAAGAGTATGTGTGACCACTGGAGAAATCAGGTTTTGAGGATGCAAACACGGCCCTCGGATAATGACCAAATCAAGATGATCATCAAGGGCACCAAACCCTCCATCTATAACAAACCGAGGAGAATGACCTCCATGGTCTCTGACTTTCGACAGCAGAAGGAAACAATCATGGATATAGAGGAGGAAGAGGCTGAGAACTGAAATTTCTACAGTAAAAAAATTATTGAAGAGCCATCTGGGATGAAGGCTAGCACCACCAAGATCGATGTTATTAAAGATAAAAGGTTTTCAAACCTTAGCAAACCCATGTCTAAGGTATTCGAAAAGTTGTAGAGGCAAGGCCTATTGAGACTCATGGATCAATAATAGTCATTAAAACCCATCCTCATCCACATCGGCCTAAACCACTACTCCCACTTCCACCAGCAACACGGCCATGACACCGATGGTTGCACCCTATGACTATTTGGATTGTTTAGTAACCAGGAGTATCGTGCACCCCACGACTATTTTTGTGTCAAATGATAACTCATAAATTGAGCATGCAAAGTCACTTGAGTTGGTGAAATTATTGAGTAACCAGAGGCTCGCATCACGCATGTGGAGTTTTTGTGTCAAAATGCAACTTGACGACTTAAGGAAGCTAGGGATGAAAATAAACCCTATATAAAATAAACTTTGGAAAAAAAGAAAATTATGTTGATCTTTAACTAGGTGTTAGATTACCTTGACCAAGGAAGAGATAAAATAAGCTAAATTGTCAGCACTAATCTACATTTGGTGCCAACATAAACTAATTTGGGTTGCATGCAATTCTTTGTATAAGAATCACACACATGGAGAAGCATTTGAAAGGTGAAACCTTTGTTGGAATTGAATTTTGAATTTGGAAAATGCTCAAACTTTGAAAGAGATGGAATTTAAAGAAAAGCTTTTGAGAACATACAAAGAGTCATTGCATGATGAATAAAAAAATTTGGAAAGAAAAATCGATGGTTCGGAAATCCCAAGGGATAGCCTGGGCAGAAATGAGATGAACTCTGACGGTAACCCCATAAAAGGAGCATCACGACTGTCGCACTCCTACAAGCCGAAGAACATGCATGCATTTAGATATCATTTACATACACACATATATGCATACATGTATACACGTATATATACAATTGGCATTTCTTTAGCAGGAAAAATCATCAAAATTCATTATTCGAGAAGTGGAGCAAGATACAGAACGCTGAGTAGTAGACAAAAGTTAAAGCCTCTAAGCCACATAGCACCTGACAGACAGAAGGAAAAGATACTTGGGGTGAGGCCCGCTTAAGAGAAAACATTGGAGGTGAGGCATGTTTAAGAGAAAGCATTGAGGGTGAGGCTCGCTAAAAGAAAACAATGAGGGCGAGGCCCGCTCAAAAAAAGATATTGGGGGTAAGGCCTGCTTAAAAGAAAACACTGAGGATGAGGCTTGCTCAAAAGAAAATACTAGGGGCGAGGCCCGCTTAAGAGAAAACACCAAGGGCGAGACTTGCTTAATAGAAAACACTGAGGGCGAGGCCCGCTTAAAAGAAGATATTGGGGGTAAGGTCTGCTTAAGAGAAAATACCGAGGATAATGCTCTCTCAAAAGAAGATACTGGGGGGTGAGGCCCCGCTTAAGAGAAAACGCTAGGGGCGAGGCCCGTTTAAGAGAAAACATTGAGGGCGAGGTCGTTTAAGAGAACACTAGGGGTGAGGCCCGTTTATGAGAAAACACTTGGGGTGAGGCCCGCCTAAGAGAGAATACTAAAGGATGAAGCCTTGAAAAATTAGAATGAATCTTCGGAATGAAGCCTGTGGAGTGAATATCTTATAACTTCGAGAATGAAGCAAGACCTCGAGAATGAGAGTGAACATCAGATGACTTCGAGAATAAAGCAAGACCTCGAGGATAAGAATAAACGTCAGATGACTACAAGAATGAAATAAAAATCGAGAATGAGAGTGAACATCAGATGA
Organism: Zanthoxylum bungeanum; assembly: GCA_019454045.1. Taxonomy (NCBI): domain Eukaryota; kingdom Viridiplantae; phylum Streptophyta; class Magnoliopsida; order Sapindales; family Rutaceae; genus Zanthoxylum; species Zanthoxylum bungeanum. The sequence goes on from SKCR01036105.1 coordinate 116,436, forward strand.
CTTCGAGAATGAAGCAAGAACTCGAGAATGAGAGTGAACATCAGATGACTTCGAGAATGAATCAAGACCTTGAGAATGAAGGTGAACATCAGATAACTTCGAGAATGAACTGAAGCTTTGAGAATGAAGACGAGAATTAGACAACTTCGAGAATGAAGAGAAATTTTAAGAATGAAGATAACTTCGAGAATGGATACAGATTTCGAGAATGAATACAACTTCAAGAATGAAGAAGCCTTCGAGAATGAAGACAACTTCAAGAATGAAGACAACAAACTTCGAGAATAGATACAAACTTTGAGAATGAAAAATGACTTCGAGAATGAAGACAATTTCGAGAATGAAGAAAAATATAACATAATCCTCAGAATAAAGTGAAACCTCGAGAATAAGGAAATGACGGCTGACAGCTCCGAGAATGGGGTACGCACTTCGGGAATGAGGGAAAGACGATAGATGGCTCCGAGAATGGGGTACGAACCTTGAGAATGATGACAAGACAACATATGAGGACAAGACAATAGATAAGGACATGACAATAAACAATTCCGAGAATGTGGTACGAACTTCAAGAATGAGGTTACAGCATCGTAGACAACTCCGAGAATGGGATACAAACTTCAGGAATGAAGTAGAAGCGTCACAAGCAACTCCAAGAATGAGATACAGATGCCAAATAACAAACAAATTACTACAACACAGCAAGGTAAACCCGACGAGGCCCGGAAAGCCAGATACTTAAAGAAATACATGCATGACTTTGATAGACATGTCATTGTTACACACTGCATGAGCCTACCAAAATAGGGGCGACTATAGACACTGTATTTTTTTATATATAGTCTGATGATGAGTCTTTTACGAGACACCCTTTGAAAATTAGGGAATTGTAAGGATGAATGCCAGGAAAGAAATTAACTCCAAGGGACACTGCCTAAAGTCGACCAGACATCACCTATGTCCGACCTACCTTCTATCTAAACCAGAAAATCCGGCTGGACATGAACTAAATGTTGGGAAGCGGCCACGAGTGCGCAACGGAAAATAAAATTTATTATGTCGCTTTCCCTTTGCCCAAGACCCATTGTTGTTTTGATTATTCTACAAGCCTAGGCATGTTACTATATATTCTAAGCATAAAATCATAAAACATGCAAAGAACATAAACCTAAACATGCTAACTATCATAAGAACTCTAATTAAAATAAAGAAAGAAAAAAACTTACTTGAACAGAAGACTCCTCCAGTCCTCTCTCCAATCTACAAGCTTTTCTCGAACTCAGCAAGCTCTTCCACGTTCCAAAGAGCCACCCAAGTGTGTGGCCGAAAGATGCACACACCAAAGCCAAAACTCAACGGCAAGACTACGCCTTGAGTGCACGGGTATTTTGCCCTTGGTGCTAGCCTAGGCAAATACCTCAAAACTTTTAACTCGAGGTTCCTTTAGTCAATTAGACTTAAGGATCCTCAAAATCAGTGGCTTACTCTTAAACTTTAGAGTTGCTCACTTATATAAATCCAAGATATGAAAGGTTTTGGTGTAAAAATTTGTGAAGAATTCTTTGGGTTTATATAGTGCTCCAAAGACAACAAAATTAATTAAGAATCCGATGTGGGATAAAAGCTAATTTAATCTTAGCCATTAGATCTTAATTTAGTGGTTTAATGAGATTATAAAACCCTAATAAGAGTTTGGGCCGAATTGGAATTCAAAACAAATAACAAAAAAAAAATTTACTATTCACATGAATAGTAATTTTTTTTTATTCCAATTCCCAAAGTGCCCTTATCGTCATTCACCAATCCCTAAGCCATTATGGAATCTCATAAAAGATCTGTTCAATAATTAAACACATTGAACCATTTATGAACAATTCCTACAACAATCATATATGCTGTTATATTTTTACTGTGCACTGTTAACCATTGATTTCGACTTTGTTGTGTGTGACCTTTTGGGTTCCCCTCAAGTTGGACATGAAATGAATCGTGATAATTTAATCGAACATAAATTATCCTCCGATCAGATGGTCGTTCGATTTCAATGACCAATGTTGACATCTAGCAACATGCCAAGGCCCCCAAATGAGAAGGAAAGATATATATACTCATTCTGTATGCGAGTTACATATGATACGGTCCCTCGCTTTACTGTATCCCCACATATTGACCTAGGGTACGGAAAGTGTCTACCCATATGGTCAAAGGTATGATGTTGATAGTGTCATGAATCGTGCTAACCCAAAAATCTCACATGATTCTTCTGTTGTGGCCACAGTCTCAAGCACTGATCGCACATATCAACCCGCGAATTGGAATACTACTCTTATAAGAAAATATTATCCGAGAGAGTGGCGATTCTCTGTTTTATCTTTACAAACTTCATGTGTTTCAACAAATGACCCAATCATACCCTTATGACCGGATCTTTTGAACCGGGGAAAGAGAATGTCAAAGTTATTCGATCCACACATAAGATTGTAAAGACCTCAAGTCTAAGGACTAGTCATATAATCGATACATGAAAGTTCTCACAAACACATGGGATAAACACTCCATATGAAAACTTTCGGCGGTTAGTTCGATGGACACGAGCAACTCATGCATCCATGTGATACACCAAGCGGACGGATCTCCGCTAGTTGCCTATGAGATCGGCTACCCTACTTAAGGGCGGATCATATCATCATGCTAGTCTCTCCGCTTTGTGAACGCCCAGATTATTCACAAAACTATGACTATGAACATTTAAGAGTAATGATTCTCATAAGGTGTGGAAGCCATCATCTTATTACTCCAAGGGCTTTATTACAGTGTTGATGATTCATATAAGTTATATAAGACACGTATAATAAAGATTGCCATTTTATTAATTAATGAAAATATTACAAATACATGTACATATAGCCCATCCACAAGTTGGGTATAGGGCATATCCCTAACACTAAAAACCCTACATCCGGCCGGACATAACACAGCTGTTAGTGAACGAGCAGATTGTCAATTACTGAAGTTAAGGAACCTGATTACGTCCGACCGGAAATATAATTCAAATCTAGTATCTGGATGGACATGTATCAAGCTGGCAATAATTATGCATATCTTAAGTTACTGGAATCACGGGCATGACTATGTCCAGCCGGATGTATATCTCAAAATATATATCCGACCGTATATTTATCGACCTGTAACTGCAGACAGAGTGACAATCACTCGAGACATACAGAAAAAAAAAAGGGATTATGTTCCTTAATTCAATTTTCATATTCTTCCATTGCACTATAAAAAGTGCATTTACCTTTCACAAAATCTAGTTGGAATCCACCTTAAAAAACCCTAAAAATAATTGAGAAAAAAGAGAGAAAAAACAACACTAATCTTTGGAGTTCCCTCCCCCCTGGTGCGAATCTGGTTAGTTATTCGGTGATCACAGGTGTCTTCTGAGCCATATCATACTCATAAAGGTACGACCCATGGGCACCCTTCTCAATAGTTCTGTGTTTTGGAGTTTCCGTTATTAACACAGTATCTCCATCCAGACATGCACACACATCCGACCGATGATAGACATATCAATCCACGTTTACTACCTTGATCAATTTCAATGTTATTTCATGCGTGTTTACTCTATTTTTGCTTTATTAAGTGATACACATTTGCTGTTAATTTGCTGATATTTATGTATGCCTCTGTGTTTTGTTTATGCTTTTACAATTATTTATCTATTGTCATTTTACCACCAGTACTATGCAAGATTCTGTCCTTTTTAGTTTCTGATTTAAGTATGTTATGATTTATCGCTGCTATATCTGTTACCTGCATTCTCCTACGATTATGATCCATGCAGTAGCTCCCATAAAACATATATAAAGTTCAGCCGAACATCAATGAACCTATCCAGAACCTTAAGTACCTCAAAAAAATTTGTCCAGCCTGGCTTGGTCTTTTTAATTCGCGTTTTGTCATTACTATAATAATGTGTGAATATTTATCTATTTTATTTACTGTTTTTCTATTATTCATGATCTCACACTTGTATGTCTTTAAATTGCTACTACGTGTAATATTACATTAAAAGATATAATGATACCTCTTTTGAGCATAATTATTATATTGGCATCAGTAAGGGACCATTCCGAACCCAAATGAGATTAAGTTCGGACTTTGCGAGGGGTGTAGTGCAGCTTTAAATCATTCTCGGTGTCATATACTAGGTGGCGACTCCCTTATTCTCCCTTTAGTCCTTCATCAGGACTATCCATACTCTCTATGGACTGCGAGCCTAACAGTGCAGCGATCACCGACGTAATAGACATAGCGGTAAACCCCATTTCGCTCTTACAATCTCCATTCTCCAATTTTCTATATTTATGCAGCTATGATGATTCGTCTTGGTCTGAGTTTCTTAAAAATCACCAGATTTTGTTGGACGTATAGTGTCATTAAACATAAAACAAACATTCTTTAACACTCAAATTCAGAAAACAAATTATGAGACTCTACGGGTTTTGTGGCATTTGTTCTCCCAGGATAACCCGGATTTCTCTTGTTCAAGGGGCACTCCTTAACAAGATCTCGAACTAGGAATTAGAGGAACTCTCTCTCTGACTCAAAAATGAAATTATGAGACTCAAGACTTGTTTTATGTTCTGGATCCTTAGAATAAACCTCCAAAGCCATTTAAATAGACATGGAAGGGTGCCTTAAGGGCACCCTTTGGTTTGGGGTGTAACCCTCCTAAGGGTTATACCCCTTCCATGCACTATTTGGAGCTCAATGAGTGTTATTTTAAATGGGAGGACATGTCCCCTTGGGGTACCATCCAAATGACATGTCCCTCCTCCATCCAAACACAAAAATTTAGAGAATTTCCTACAATCCCCTATAATTCTCTAAATATACATGTAGACACTTAAGAGAGTTTCTGTGAACTAAAGCTGCATCGAAATAGGTAGCTTTCGCCTTGAACCTTTCCTAGTGAATGAAAATCAGATTTACTTGGCAAACCAGTGACCCATAGTCTTGAACTGTTCTGCCGTTGGTGTAAACCAAGACAATTGCCAACACACATCTTTACTTCGACTATTTCCCTGTTCTACGGTTGTGTTCATTTCGACCCTAAACAACGGTCGTGGATTCATCAAGTACTTTAGGGTAACCCACCTTTAAGGTTCCCATAGAAGCGGCCTCACTTCTTACTTGAAATATGTGATCTACTGTTAAGAGGTAATCTGACCTTACCCCCATTAGGACTCATCTCCTAATATAGTGATCATTAAAAGCCTTAGCTTATCCTAACCTTGACAGACAGCACTCTGCGTCATTATCGGAATGGGAAAGAGTACAAAACTCTTCAGTGCTTATTTTGAATTGCACAAAGTTTCTGTTGTCCCTTTTGAACCTAGATCTTGGGATCTCCAGTCAGCTAGGTTGGGTTTCCACAGTGACAATTCTTAAATTATAGGCTTCAAGCTCATTCCCCTCGATGACTTCTCAACTTGCTCTCGAGGTAAACCTTTAGTTCTGGATCCACTAGGTTTTCCTTCGACTTAACTTAATTGATCGATATTATGCCACTTGAGAGCAATTGACATATGGTATTATATCTCTGACGTATGTGTCGAGACTTACCATTATACATTGTATTTTGGGCTCTCCCAATAGCCGATTGGCTATCACAATGTATGCTAATCGCTAGCACCGGTTTGGGCCAACTAGGAATATCCTCCAGGAAATTTCTAAGCCATTTTGCTTCTTCCACTGTTTTGTCTAACGCTATGAACTCTGATTTCATAGTAGACCGGGCAATAGATGTTTACCTCGAGGATTTCCATGACACGTCTGCATTACCAAGTGTGAAAACAAATCCACTCGTAGATTTGGAATCCACTGTATCATATATCCAGTTAGCATCGATGTATCCCTCTATAACAACATGATATCTCTCGTAATGTAGCCCATATTTCGAAGTTTCTCATACCTCAAAACTCTTACTATGGCTTTCCAGTGGTTATGTCATGGATTTCTAGTATATCTGCTAAGCCTATTCACAGCTTGAGCGATATCAGTTCTTGTACAATTCGTGAGATACATTAGACTTCTGATGATCTTCGAATACTCTAATTGTGATACGCTTGAGCCAGTATTCTTTGATAGAGGAAGAGTTATGTTAGCTACTCCCAAATATTTCATATCAAATTTGTTGGATAACACTTTCTTGGTAGACTGAATCAACTCATGATTATTACAAATTATCATCATATCGTCTACATAGAGACATACAATGACATACCATTTTTGAGTTGATTTGGTGTACACACACTTATCACACTCATTGGTTTTAAACCCACTTGACAACATCTCTTTGTCAATTTTCACATGTCATTATTTAGGTGCTTGTTTTAATCCGTACAAGGATTTTACAAGTTTGCACACCTTTTGTTCTTATCTAGGAACATTAAAACCTTTTGGTTGTTCCATGTAAATCTCTTCATCCAATTCACTATTCAAGAATGTCGTCTTTACATCCATTTGATGTATTTCAAGACCAAATATAGCTGCTATGGCTATGAGCATTTTATCAATGTGATACGAGTCACTGGTGAATATGTGTGTGGGAACACAGAAACTGGGCGACGCTTTTCCGTCCTAGGCTCGCGGCCTAGTCGGGAGTACGAAGTAGCCACGGGGACTAAACCGGAGAATAATGGAGTCGCCACCCGGTGTGAACCGGGAAAATGAGATTTAAGGCCGCACGCACCCCTCGCAAGGGAAGACCTCAAACCATTGGGTTCGGAATGGTCCCTTACTTATGTCACTTGTAATGAAAGGATTTACTTAATAATTTAATCAAGCTTAAGTAACACTTATTTCCAAGAGTTTCGTGCTTCTAAATTCACATGTACAAAATAAAACTTACACATAAATTTACATATATTTCACATCTAAGATTGCATGATAGAAAATACATCAAAGTAGCAACGAACATACAACTTCATTAGCATATTAGATTCATGAAAACACACATATTAACCACACAAGCACACATGTGAGCACCTTTCCAAGTGGTACGTGGAATTGTATCCCAAGTACAGACCGCACTACCGTCCATTCAGAATCGGCTACGGAATTTATGTCTGGGTTTTCATCCGATATACCACAAGAAATAGTACTCAAATGCTATCATGACATAGATATATGAATTGTAATAAGTTAAACCAATACTAAGGTAAATGATGCAACCAATGGAATAAACATGCTTTTCATTATGATGTGTACAAAGATAAGAATGGCTATATGGGGTTTCATAAGAAAAATCACCTAAGAAGCAATCATACATGGCATGTGATGAAAGTGTCTCATTTCAGTGTGTTCGCGTTCGTGTAGCGTTCGTAAACGCGTTCGAACGGTAAACAGAAGGTTCGTGTTCGTATGGTGTTTGATAACGCGTTCGAACGAGACCAGACAGAAAACATGCGTTCGTGCGGCGTTCTGAAACGTGTTCGAACGGTAAACAGAAGGTTCGCGTCCGTATGGCGTTTGATAACGCGTTCGAACGAGACCAGACAGAAAACATGCGTTCGTGTGGCGTTCTGAAACGCGTTCGAACGGGGATCAGCAGTGACCTCCAAATGCAGTAAACAACACGACACATGGATGGATGAATATATGACATCTAGTAAACAATAACGGATTAAGGGGCGAGGCAAATCATTGTAGCAAAGGTAGCTTTCAAGCATTTTCACCCCTCAAAGTGGAGGACCTTTAATCTCACTTGATAAGCCCATGCGCAATGCAATATGATGCATGAATTTTCAAAAAGACGTTATGAAGCGAATAACTAAATAAAAGAGGCGCGGCAAAGTACTACCGTAAAGGTGGCCTTTTAGGCTCTTTGTCCCTCAAAGAGAGGACCTTTAGACCAACATACTAAGCCCATGCGCAATGTGATATGATGCATGGTCATGCAAGAAGACGTCATACTAAACAACAAAATAAAGGGGCGCGGCGAAGTACTGCCGTAAAGGTGGCATTTTGGGGCTCTTTGTCTCTCAAAGAGAGGACCTTTAGACCAACATACTAAGCCTATGCACGTCACATCACAATACATGAAATAAAGACAATAAAAGTGTAGGACTTCGTATGCCCGATTGAACGTACATTCAACCCAAACACACTTCGTCCGGCGCAGCGCGAAGCAGTGTCACAAAGGTGGCCTTTTAGGCTCTTCGTCTCTCAAATAGAGGACCTTTGGACTAACTTACTAAGCCCATGCGCTCGATCGCATCATACATACAAAAATAAAGACAATCATATCAAACTTAATATGTCCGATTGAACGTGTCTCGCATTCAACCGAACACACATCAATCGACGGGGCAAAGCCTCGTGGTAAAGGGCTTTAACCCTTCCCCATAGGGGATCTTTCATTCCACTTACTAAGCCCATGCGCTCGATCGCATCATAACATAAATAAATAACATGCAGAAATTAAAAGACGGAATAATAAAGTGCGAATAATCAAAATAACATAAAGCGCAAGTATGCGCCATTTACTCAAGTGGTACGTGGAGTTGTATCCCAAGTACAGACCGCACTACCGTCCATTCGGAATCGGCTACGGAATTTACGTCTGGGTTTCCATCCTATATACCACGAGAGACAACGTATTTTCCGTTTTAATCAATGGCCACAACACACAATATTTCATAATACATGCATATTTATACTCAAGGGCCACAACATGCATTTGCACATAACAATCATGAGAACAATACTTCAATAAATAATGAAAATAAAACAGAAAACGAATGTGGAAAATACCCTCAGGTCTAACCTTTTATGTCGACTTTCGAACTCGCGTTTCACGGCCGTCGGAAGGGCTATCACACCGCAACTTTTCTGGTTCACTGGTTTACGTTTTACCTTGCTGTTTCGCTGCTCAAGCTACTGTTTTGACCTCCATTTTGCTGCTGTTTCCTCGCGGTTTCTGCTTACTGTTTCAGGTCTCGTTTGTTCACTGTTTTGGCGATTTTTGGAGACTAGGGGCTGCTGTTTTGGAAGGGTTCCAGGGGCAGTGTGAGGTTGAGTTTGAAGCAATGGGGACGTGTGGGAGAGTCGGCTATTTATGGGCTGATTTGTGCGTGATTTTAAGAGGATTTTAGGGCTGTTTCAGGGCAGATGGCGTGATGGGCAAAGGCTTACGTGAAGGGCTGAGTGCGTGGCTATTATGAGTGGAGCTGCTTATAATTTTGTGTTTGTTTGAAGAGTCAGAGGGCTGGTGAGGGGCGTGTAAGGTTATGGTGCGTGAGAGAGAGCTATGAATGTGCTGTGTCAGTGAGGAGCTATGCTACGTGGGGGGGTTAGGTGGCTGTTACGGGTTGTTGAAGGCTGAGTGGGGCGTGAGGAACTTGGCTGTTGGCGAGCTATTAGGGCTTGGTCATTGTTGTTGTGGCCGTCTGAGGGTTACGTGATGAGGGGTTTCTGTGTAAGGGTGTGTTACGTAAAGTTGAGGGTTTGAGTGAGGGGCTGCTACGAAGTTGAGAGTGTGTGGCTATAAGAGAGGCTGATCGCCGAGAGTTATGAGAAGTGCTGGGCGTGTGTGTGACGGTTTGGGGTTGTTTAGGTTTAGTTTTTTTTTTAGGGAGAGTGGTGCCGTGAATCCGAGAGATCCCAAGTGTTGCAATTTGTTGTTTTGTTTATATAGTTTATCAAATTAGGGTTTGCATGCATGGATTTTATTTTAGGAAAGAAATCAATTAATAGGTGTATTGGTATTTGATTTTAATTATTTAGGCAAGGATATTGTATTTTTGGTGGGTAATTTCATTAAATTGGTGATTAATTATTTAAATTAGGAATGATTTTATTTTGATTGATTTTAATTGGAAGTGAATTATTTAATTTTGGTATTTGATTTTTGATTTTATTTGATTTAATTTTAATTGCAATTAATTTTAATTTATTAATTATTGGTTTGTAATTTAGATTTAACATTTAATTCAATTAATTGATTATTTAATTTCAATTTAGTTTATATTTGTGAGTTAATTAATTTTAATTTGTGAATTTATTTAATTAAGATTTTATTTTAATTAGTTTGTGAATTTAATTTAAAATTTGTGACATATATTAATTATTTCTTTGGATGTGATTTAATGGGCTTGGGCTAAGGTTAAGTTTTAAAACGGAGGTCCAACAGCGAACCCGAAACTAAACACGTGAACTAAATCCAACAAAACGTCAATTATTGACTCTTCCCTTCCGACATCTGTTTCCCGCGATCCGCAACCTTAAAAAAGATAGTGCCTCCAAATGAGGCTCATCATCGGGTTTCACATGCAAAAATGCAATGCCTACAATGTGTCAAAGTAATCAAGGCCTTCTTTTTGTTTATAACCTTTTATGACAAGCTTGCCTTGTACTTATCTATTGATCTATTCGGTTTCATCTTCCGTTTGAATATCCATTTGTAGCCCATTGGCTTACAACCTGGAGGAAGATCAACCAACTCCCAAGTATGGTTCTGTAGGATTGAATCAATCTCACTGTTAATAGCCTCTTTCCACAAAGGTGCCTCAGTCGATGAAATTGCTTCCTTATAGCTTTGAGGCTCATTTTCTAACAAGAATGTCAGAAAATCGGGTCCAAATGACTTAGACGTTATAACTCTATTGCTACGTCTAGGTTCATTTGCCTCAACATTTCCATGTTGATCCGACTCTTGGTCAACCTGATCACTGTCCTTGACAGTATCAATAGATCTTTTGAGAGACTCTCTTCTTTGTCTTTCCTTACAAGGAAATGTCTCTTCAAAAAATGTTGCATTCCTTGACTCAATCATCACATTAGGATTGATGTCAGGAATCTCATACTTGTGTACCAAGAATCGATATGCACAACTGCTGCGAGCATATCCAATGAATATACAATCAACAGTTTTGAGTCTTATTCTAACCTTCTTAGGTTTATGAACCATTACTTTGGCAAGACACCCCCACACTTTTAGGTATTTGTTGGAAGTACGTGACCTTTCCACAACTCATATGGTGTCTTGTCCAATCTTCTGTGAGGAAGCTTGTTTAGAACGTAGTTCGCGGAAAGCAAAGCTTCCCTCCACAAGTTTTGGGGTAAACCAGAACTTGTCAACATGGCGTTCATCATTTCCTTCAACGTTCAGTTTTTACGCTCAGCAATCCCATTTTGTTGAGGAGAATAAGAAGCAGTGGTTTCGTGAATAATTATGTGCACAGAACAATACTCACCGAATGGTGAAACATATTCACCACCTCTATCACTAATGATTCTTTTGATTTTCTTGCCAAGTTGATTTTCAACTTCGTTCTTATAGTGTATAAAGCTCTCAATAGCTTCATATTTGCTCCTCAGAAAATACACATAACAGAATCTTGTGCTATCATCAATAAAAGTGACAAGTACTTTTTACCGCCTCTTGTTTGCACAATATTCATATCACACACATCAGTGTGTATAAGTTCCAAGGGTTCAGAACTTCATTCTATGGAATGAAATGATGTTCTATGCATTTTTTCTTCAACACATGCCTCACACTTATGTTGGCTATCAATTGCAAATTTAGGTATAAGGTCCATGTTAATTAATTTACGCATTGTATCATAATTAACATGTTCTAACCTCTCATGCTATACATTTTGTGACTCAATAATATAAGCGAAAATTGTAGCTTTATTATTAGCATTGTGTCGATGAATTTGAAAAGGCCCTCATTGAGGTATTCTTTTCCTACATAGATATCATTTTTGGTTAATACAAACTTGTCAGAAACAAATACAAACCCGAAACCAAGTTCTTCCGAATATCTGGAACATGCAAACATTCTTCAATATATCATCTTCAGAACCATTGTGCATTGTCCAACCACTATAAGGGTAGACGAATTTCCCATAGTCAGATGATCACCACTATCGACCTTCTGATACGAGGAAAACATCTTGCTATCAGCACATATATGACGAGTAGCCCCAGTGTCTACCCACCATTCTCTCGGATTCCCAACCAAGTTGGCTTCAGTTACCACTGCTGAGATTCATTTCTGTAATCTCATCAATTAACTGCTGATCTTCAGCGACATGGGCCTCATTTTTCTTGCCTTTATCCTGAGATTTCTTATTTTTGCAGTCTTCTGCCATGTGACCGATTGTCCCGCAGTGGTAGCACTTCCTCTTGAACTTCTTGTTCGCTTGGGAAGAACCAGCTCCACTGTTCTTTCTCTTTGTGCTACCCTTTACACCCTCAACGATGTTGGCCTTAGACTCCATAGTATTGGAGCTGGCCTTCTCGAATATCATGTTGTTCTCTTTGATCCTTAATCAAACTCCAAGGTCTTCAAGGCTCATCTGCTTCTTTTGTGTTTCAGATAGCTCCTGAATTCCTTCCATCATGGAGGCAACTTTTCAATTATGGTGGCAACTTGAAACGTCTTACAGAGTTTCATATCTTCATCCAGTATTTCAGGAATGATCAACTGCAGTTCACCCAACTGAGACATCACCGTCCTTGAATCTACCCACGACAATATTTCTTTTATCCGCCATCCTCGGTTTTGTATTTCTTCTCGAGAGATTCTCAGAGAATCTTCGCAGAAGTAATGCCTTGGTACACATTATACATGGTATTGTCAAGACCACCCAAAAGGTAGTTCTTGCATAGGAAGTTTCCAGATGACCATGTCTCTTCTCGCAGTTCCTTGCCTGCCTTTGATTCACCCTCCACAGGACCTGGAGGATCTTTGAGGTACTTAGCCAACTGCAGAGTTGTCAGGTAGAATTATATTTTGCTCTGCCACTGTTTAAAGTTTGCCCCACCAAACTTTTCCGGTTTTTCTCAATGAGAGACTGGTACTGTGATGTTTCTGCTAGCCATATGTAACTGGAAAAACCAACAGGGTCAATAAGTCTACTAAAGACAAATTGTACAACGATCAACAAATGATCTTGTTCAAATGATATACCAAGTTTCCACTTGTTGTTCTATTGGACAGTAGTACCAATAAACACAAGTCCTTGAATTCCAACTAAGATTTCTAATGGAAAGTAGATAAGGAATATTCCCAGAGGACGAGGGGGGTCCGGAGTAACCACTTAAGTCCCTGACCACTTAGGCTCTTATCGCTTTTTTTTTACAGAATATCCTTAAACACTTCCTCAACAGAATCTCTTAGCAATTCAAACTTTAGTATTTCACTTTCAATTTCACAATACAAGATTCGATATGTGTAGATATATGTGTATGTGTCAATCAAGATTGGATGAAATTACTTGTGTAAAATTACACTTTAAATTCTCAACCAAGTATGCAACACACAATTAATATTCAACTTTATCACTATGTGTATGCTTGTGATAATTGAACACTCTAATAATAACTTAAATCTATACTACCAAGATTATTGTAATTCAGTATATGATTTACTAAGTTAATATTATGAATACTTAAATTAAACTAAGCCTTTTCAGTTTATAAACTATTTCAGGACTAATTCGTTAGTGTCGCGTTCGTATCTACGTTCGTACGAGACTGTCCAGTGTGTGTACGTTCGTGTTGCGTTCGAGAACGCGTTCAAACAAAGTGTTCCAGAGAGTTCACGTTCCTATAGCGTTCGAGAACGCGTTCAAATTGAATAATTCCAGAGAGTTTCCGTTCGAGTTGCGTTTAGGACGCGTTCGAACGAACTAAGTCAGAAGGTCTGCGTTCGATTTGCGTTTGAATACGCGTTCGAACGTTCTTACGAAATTTCAAATTTTTGCCTTCGCGTTCGTCGGGCGTTCGAACGCCCTACGTATTTTTCATGCACATACTGTATTTTTCCAAAAAAAAATCTGATCTAAGCATGCGAATTACTATCTAACAATACTAATTTGATAAGTTCTTAAGATTGTTGGACGTATAGTGTCATTAAATATAAAACAAACATGATTTAACACTCAAATTCAGAAAACAAATTTCAGATATACTTTTACATGCATGAACCCTAAAACCCTAAAACTTTGAGAATAAAGAAAAACCTGAATTCGTGATGAAACTTTTGATCCGAGTCGAGATTAATCTCTGTCCTTAAGAACTTATCAGCCCCGTCTCGGTGCTCTACGGGTTTTGTGGCTAATGTTCTCCAAGAATAACTCGGATTCCTCTTGTTCAAGGGGCACTCCTTAACAAGATCTCGAACTAGGAATTGGAGGAACTCTCTCTCTGACTCAAAAATGAAATTATGAGACTCAAGACTTGTTTTCTGTTCTGGATCATTAGAATGAACCTCCAAAGCCCTTTAAATAGACATGGAAGGGTGCCTTAAGGGCACCCTTTGGTTTGGGGTGTAACCCTCCTAAGGGTTATACCCATTCCATGTACTATTTGGAGCACAATGAGTGTTCTTCTCAATGGGAGGACATGTCTCATTAGGGTACCATCCAAATGACATGTCACTCCTCCATCCAAACACAAAAATTTAGAGAATTTCCTGCAGATTTCGCGTGTTATTAATATCAATTTCCGTTTCCTTTTCTAATTACTTCAAATTTCTTTAATTGTTTATTCTTATTGGATTTATTTATGTGTTTTCATTTTCTTTTAGGGTTTAGTATTAGATTTATTTACCTTTTTTTTTTATGTTATCTCGAGATCCCATAACTTATTGTAATTGCTTAAATTAAACCTAAATTTGCAGGAAAAGTTTTTGGTAAGTTCAGTTGCTCGCAAATTGCTACTCAACTACATAACACGACCACGTATGTACTTGACCTGCAACAACGTGTGTGCTATTACTGTTTAATTATTTGGTCAATTCAAGTGGTGAAGGCTTTAAGAATCCATTGGCTGACCGTAGCCTCCTTGTTATGCTTGTTCTCATTCATTATCATAAATGTGTTGAGAGAGTGACGAGTCTCCAACAGATAGAAGAAGCTGGTTAAACTTGAGCTAGTCTAATTTAAAATATTTTTTCCTCCTCTTTGTTTATTTAGGAGATTCTTTCTAGTTATGTCATTCTTTGATTATTATGGTAATGTGTTTGGTGGCTGATAGTTTGATGCTAAATATATTTGCAACATTTTTTTATTCAAGTATTATTAGTTTTTTCCATTTGGAAATATGATGAGTTTGATATATAGTGTAGATATATGATTTTTTTTTTTTATAATTAAAAGTAAGAAGATTTGTATACCGGCTGAAATATATGAGGTTTGTGTTCAATGTAAGAGTTTGTATAGAAATAGTGTGAATAGTAGCACATCTAAAATATATGTGGAAGATGGAAAGATTATAAGTGTTTTCAAAACACTTGTATTTAGGGGTGAACATAATTTCGGGTCAAACCGCGAACCGCATCGAACCGTACCGCACCGAACCGAACCGCGCGGTTTGAAAAAATATTAAAAATGATTTTGAATCGCACCGAATCGAACCGCAAATTTCGGGTCGGTGTGCGGTTTTGACCCATGTCAAACCGCGAACCGCCCAAACCGCATATTTTGACTCGAACCGCGACCCGAACCGCCTAAACCGCCGACCCGCGTACAAATTAAATATTATTTTATATTTTTCTTCTTCTTTAACTATGAAAATTAAGATATTAAATGATCATATAACAATATGTAATGAATAAATGAAAATAATGTACTTTTTTCTTCAATTATAATGTGAAAACACACAAAATTTTCTTAAAAAATTTATAATCCAAACCGCCGACCTGAACCGCCCAAACCGCTAAACCGCCAACCCGAACCGCTGCGGTTTTCCTTATCAAATTTGCGGTTTCGTTTTTTAATTTCCCAAACCGCCAACTCGCGCGGTTTGAAGTAAAAAACGAAAAAACCGCCCCGAACCACACCGCGAACACCCCTACTTGTATTAAATTGGAAAGAGCAGGGCGGGCTTGGGCTTGGACTTGATGGATTGTTAGTTTGGTATGAGTTGTTAGCTTGGTATGAGATTTAATTAATATATTTGATAAATATTTAAGTAAGTCAAAGAGAAAGGTTGTATTGGGCTTATGGGGATTAATTAAATACCTTGCTACTTGGAAAACGTTTTTTTAATAAAAGTTTTGATTTTGATTCAAAGGTTGTGTCTGATCAACACAACCTTTCTGAAATAACTGAAAAACGTTTGCACTTATCTTCAACATCTTTACATCTTTTGTATATATAAATACAAAACAGTTTGCAGAGAATATTACACAGAATCTGAAATTCATAAAATTCTCTACATACAAACTTGTTGATCCTTCAAAGCAAACACCAAGTAAATTCGCAAGGGATCGGATTTTCAGTGCAGAATCTTCGATCATCAGATTGTTGAATCCTAGTGGCAGACATCCGAAGAACTACAAGCACAAGAGTAGGGGCGAATTTCTGCTATAGGACTTAGCCTTCAGTGCTAGCCTCAATCTACAAAGTCAGTTTGTTGTTTTTGTTCTTTTCGATTACTTACATTAGGCAAATCATGTTTTAGAAATACTTGCTGCAAGTTTCTATTTTTTATTCATTTATATGCATTATATTTTTTGATGGGTGCGTTCATGAGTTCTTTTGAATATATAATAATTCCCACTAAATCATTTTTTTGCTTGTGAATTTAACAATAAAATATCAAGATGAAATGCAAATGGAGCAGCTACCTAAGATTCATTATTTAGTTCTATCATTTACTTTAAATTGACTACATTTTTTTGTTGAATTAACGGTTTCATGTGGTAAGATTTAATGAATTATCGGTTTGTTGTTTAACTTTCTTAGATTAGTGGTTTGTTTGTAATAATTATTACTTTAATATTTAGATTAATGGTGTTTGATGTATAAAATATTACTTTAATATTTATGTTAATTTTAAGTTTCTTTAATAATTTTTTAATTGTGTATTATTGATTAAAATGATTTATATTGATATTAAATCTTATAAAAATAATTATTAAATATTATAGCAAAACATAATTATCAGATTTTCTACCAAATATATAATTTCACTCAAATTTAAAATTTAAAAATTTAAATTCAAATTTGTGCGAATTATGACACTAATTTGTCATAATTTAATGACATATTAGTGTCATAAATTTAATTTTTAATAACATATATATGTCATAAAATCATAGATTTATGATATTTTTACGTCATAAATTTATGATATTTATGTGACCGTTAAAAACCATCATAAATTTATGACACATAAAAATCCATAATAAAAACATGACACGGTAATTTATGACAATTTTAAAACCGTCATAAAAATGTGTTTATCTAGTAATAATAAATTCTAAATCAATTTGATTTTGTCTTGGAATCTCAAGAAGATGTATCCAACAACCCAGAATTAGTGAAAAAATTGGTTACAGTGCTACAAGATGGTGAAGATTTTGATTGTCCAATTTGTATCTCACCACCAACTGATATCATAATTACATATTGTGTTCACATATTTTACCGACCCAACATCCTAAAAACAACACAACACTGTAAATATTATATATTTATGTATAACCCGGTGATGAGTCTCTTACGGGAACACCTCCTGAAAATGGGGAAAATTGCAAGATGAGTACCAAGAAAGAAAGGAACTCTAGGTAACATAATTAAAAGCCAGCCATACATCTCTTATGTCTGACCTACATTCTCTCAAACCTGAATATTCGATCAGACTCACCCTAAAAATCCTAAATCCGGCCGGACAAATCATAACTGTCATTGAATGTTCAAATTATCAGTTACCAGAGACACAATATCTGATTGTGGTCGGTCAGATATTAAATTCATATTTAACATTCGACCGGACATGTATTAAAGTGGTCAACGTAGTGCAAATTTAAAAGCCGAAATATCGATTTAGTGGCAGAAGATTTCCATAGAATAAGGGAGTTAAAGTAAGAAAGAGACGACTCATAAGGCACTCAGAGGTGAAAAATGGTAAGAGAAAGGCTTTTCTATTTTGAAAACAATGCAAAAGCAAGGCTTATATATATGAGTGTGCATTAATCGGTTTTAACCGATTAACCGAACCGTTCCGACCCATTTTTTTATTACGGTTCGGTTAATTCGGTTAAATCGGTTATTACGGTTAAATTTTTTAACTTTTTCGGTTATTCGGTTCGGTTACGGTTATGAGATTCTTATAACCGAACCGACCGATTAACCGAAATTAAACCACATATATATATATATATATATATATATTAGAGCGTGCGAATCCTTTAATTTTTTAGAGTTAAGATAGTCTCCATGTAAACTCTCAATTGGTTGTAGTTATATTGATTTGATAATACTAACCAAAAATAAAATTGATAAAATTCAAATGACAAGCTGCATTAACAGCTTGGTTTTGACTATTTTTAATTTCTCTCAAGAATTTAAAGGTAAAAATACATAAAATTTCAAATGTGTAGATTTTGCATCGTGGTTGATTCGTGACCCTTAAAATTTCTAACATGGCAGGTTTGGAAGGAAATCTGAGGCTGTGGCAATCATCGAGGGTTTAAAAAATATTTCTCTCCCATGTAATTAAATATAGATATATTTAATCAAATGTTAGTTAGAATCGGTATTTTTAGAATCGGATATGTGATCGAATTAGTGATCCAAAAAATTTAATGCGTTAGTGGTTCGACTGGTTGAAACGTTCCGAAAAAATCGGTAGAACCGACCTACATCATATATAATTTTACTAATTAAAAATTATAAAAAAATATTAAATTTTAATTTATTGGATTGGTTAATAACCGAATTAACCATAACCGACCGAAATATAATGGTTAATTGGTTAATGATTATGTGTCATAAATTGGTTAAATCGGTCACACTTTTATTTAACCGAAAATTTCGGTTACGGTTAAAAAATCAAGGATTAACCAACCGAACCGACCAATGCACACCCCTACTTATATAGATGAACTAAAATGGGAACTGTATGAGGACATGAATCGTGCTCTTAGAAATGACCTTACTTCCATGAGACGTTGAAGCGTATCCGTCTGAGTTTCATTCATGTTCGGAAGAATGGCCGAATGTTTATTTTTAATATTCGACCAGTCTTCAGTTATATACGGCTGTACATGGTCCCCCACCCAGAAGCGTGATGGAGTCCAACCAGAGGATTGTGAAGGGTTGTTAATACATTGTAATGAATAAAAGACAATTGAAGAATGAAAATATTTCCATTTAATAAATTTAAAATTTGTACAATAAGTTTTCAAAGTCATCATCTTGAAACAAAATTATTCTGATAAAAAAAGAGAAAATACGGGCTGTCACACTCATCAGAAGATGACTCCTCCTCGCTAGACTCCTTAGCCTCTAGATCCCTCGGCGCACCACGAAATGCAATCCCTTCATACGGACCTCCCATCGCCTGGAATCTGCCTCTAAATTGGAGAGACGCAGGTGCGCCCACTCGAGTTGGCACTCAAAGGCTTCATGATCTTTAACCTGCGCCTCCCACTTATCTATGTGGCAATGATAGTCTCTAACCTACGCCTCCAGACGGCTCTGCTATTAGAAATACAAAAGAATGTTAGAAAATCATGCATACAAGCATACACGCTAACTCTATTTTACTGGTACTCGATAAGAGAGACTCTGCAAGGTGAACTCAGCCTTTCCTCATGTGCCAAACGGTAACAATGATTTACGAAGTCAGAAGAAACATGTAAATACGGCTTAATCAGTATGAGAAACTAAACAAAGAAGAAAAAGTGAGTAGTCGGGAAAAATTACATGGGTGGCCAGAAAACGAAGACCGAAACCGAACCCACCTAAAAGATGATAGGTTCGGATCGGCCGCTGCCTCTAACTCCTCCTCCTCCTCAGCCTCGGGGGACTGACGTGCGCGATGTGGCCATGAAGTTCAGGAACCTATATTAGAGAATTATGTTAGTAGAATAAGGAATAGATTTAGAAATATATTCTGAATGGTGAGACAATAGTACATACCTGAATAGCCTGATGAGGCTCAGATCAGACCAAAGACTCGAAGAGAGAAAAGTGGGCCCACTACCAGTAATCTCCATCAACAAAGATGATGTATTTAGGAAAGCCAATCAAGACTGTCATAAGATCTTCCCCCTTTATCTTGAGGCCGAAGAATATGGAAGGCGGATGAGAGACCGAAAGCCTACGGGCCTGCGGGCCCAAATGCCAGAGCCACACTCGCTCCCCCAAGTACCAGTCTCTGATCTGTACCTAGAAGAAGCAGACAGATGCCATTCTTCTGAAAAGATGATTGGGTTGGCATTGGAAAAGCATAGATCGAGGTCTCCACCATGCTAGGTCAATCCGAAAGTAATGAATAAGATAGGTCAGTCAGACTAATCAAAAACTAAATGAAGCATAATCAGAAAAAAAAAATTGAAAGAATAAGACTTATCATGTCCCAAAAAAGCTCGTTCAACCGAGCTCGGTATGCTTCGATGTCATAGGACTCCAAGGATCCTACGGTAGACTGGCCCCCAGGATAAACTCGGCAACAACTGAGTCCTCACTGATCTTGATCCTCTGCCTTCTTTTCCATCTCTCAATTTTTCCATCATTGCCTTCATCAAGGCTTGAGTTGTCTCTCTTTTTCCGAGCATTCTTTCTTTCATGTCGTAGGGCTTCTTCCATCTTCTCCATCCATTCCATCTTCGAAGTCTCCGAACCCTTGTGGTTTCCGTCTCTTGCCATCACCTTAGTGTGTTTGCTGTTTCTTGTACGATTCCCCATAGACGGCGTAAACTGTTGACAACTGTTTTTCGTTCTAATGACAATTCAAGAAATTTACCCTTCGTACAAACCTCCTCCAAGTAGTGAATTTATTTGGTTAGTAGGAAACCAAATCAAACTTGGTAAGCAAATACAATCACAGAGAATGGATTTACGTGGTTCGGTGAAGAGTGAATCCAATCTATGTCGACGAGAGAAAAAAAAAGGGAATTTTAATACTTTCTCGGGTTGAATCCGACGAGCTTTCTCTCTCTATCACTAGGACTTTAGAGCTCTTTTACAAGTCGTGAAATGTCAAAATATTGCTAACCAAAAAGCCAACCTTTGAAACTGAATATTTGATTCCTTTATATAGTCTTCTGAATCTACTATTCCACCAACATGTGACATCATCTCATGTCACTCGGTCATCGTCGCCCACACTCTTTTACCCCCAACCACTCAGTAAACAGTTGCTCTTATGTCTGACTCAACCACCAACTGTCAGCAGAAACCCATCATTCCAGCCTTTTGGCCACTGAAACACGTTCTGTAGATGTGACAGCCTGCAATTCACCTGCTCCGGGAGTGCTCCGTCTGTCAGAGTCCCTTCCCAAGAAGAGTCGTTGAACAATTTTTATCACATCAACCTTCTAGAAGCCCAAACTTCCAAGTAAGGCATATGTCATATGCTCTCAAAGGCAGAATATCATGTCTCAACTCTACTCCTCGGGTCGGTGTGTCGAGGTGAATGATGCTCGGTCATACCTCTTTCAACTTCCTCAACAGGGTCAGGTCGGTAAGCATGCCCCCTTGGATCGGTTTCTACGAGTACTCAAATGACATCGAATCTAGTGCTTCCTCAGGTCGGGCCGGTATCCCTATTCTGTTTCATAAGGCGGTACTGTCCCCTGCAACTTCTCACGCTCAATGGGCTCAGGTCCTTCATATGAATTCGATCTCTCTGGACCCTCTTCATTCTCTTGATCAAGTATAATCCACAAGTTACCCCTCAACGGGATTTGAACTTCCTCGGGATGAGAAACTATCATCAACAAAAATAAAATAAAATAAAATAAAATAATGATGAATTTAAATGCTGAAACCACAATTGCAGATTTTTTTTGGATGTTTATGCATTGTCCATATTTCATTTCCCTAGAATATTAGTGTTTTTTTTTTTTTTTTTATATATCTAATGTGATATTAGAGTTTTGTGCCATGGGTAATTTTGTTTTTTTATAGTCAAGGGAACATTCAGAGTAGCCGCAGGGGAGGTCAATGAAATTTGAGAAATACTTTCTATCAAAATGATAATACACAATACCTGAGGGAAGTTATCTAAATATCCAATTTATTACTTAGTAAATGATTTTTTTGATTAAATATTGATTAATAAATTTAGTATTAATTTATTATTTAAGCAAATAAACAGCAATAATCATTCTCATTCGCGAGTCCATGAAGGAAACACATCATTGGAGATTTTCGGGTTGTGCACTAGTTCATATATCTTTATATATGCTTTTTAGATTCAACTTAATGGATTTAACTCGATACCCCATATGATCTTTGAAGATTGATCTGCTCAGGAACTCACCAAACTCGACCGAATCACCGATTCACGATTGGACCTTCTAGTTTGGCGGATCTGGGAATGAGTTAAAAGTATTCACGGGTCAGGTCGAGTTTTTTTTTTTAATTTTCTTAAATCCGATCGGGTCGGGTCATGCTGGTATGAGGATTTGAAACCCGAAATTTGAAAGTGTAACCCGCACGGGTCGGGTCATTACGGATCGGATTGGAAAAATACATAATATTTATTTTTATGATACAATTTTGATAAGATTTGTAGTTAAATCAAATTATGATAAATTCATTAGAAATGAAAAGGGGAAATCCACTAATTGCGGGTCGGGTCGGGTTAAACCCGATTTTTAAAATTGAACCCACCACTCGATCCAATTTTGTGGGTCAGATCGGGTCTGACCCGAAATTACTTTTTATATTTTGAAAATCGGATAGAGTCGAGTCGGGTCGCGGGTTGATCCAACCCTATTAACACCTCTAAAAAGCAGGCAATGTCAAAGATATATCCAAATCGACTTAAAAATCAGGTGCTGGGTTATTAGTATGTCCAGTACGAGTTAAATTTAGGGGTGAGCAAAACCGGTTTCGGTTCCGGTTCCGCATGGAATCGGAACCTACCCGGAAAAATTTGGTTCTACACTAAGTGGAACCGGAACCTACCAAATTAAACAGGGTACCCTATTATTCGGTTCCAATCTGGTTCCGGTTCGATTCTGAATTACCCTATTTTAAAATATTTTAATGAAAACTACATTCCAATACGAGTCCGTAGGAAAAAACGGGGACCAAATCGGAGTGCGGAAGCTCAAGAACGAAGAAAATGAAGTTTTAGACTTTTCATGCTCGTCATCCTCATTACCGTTTCTGTTTTCAACTAAATTTTTTGAATGCATGGTACCCTACTATTCGTTTTGAATGCAGCTACAGTATCATTTTGCCCCGGGAAAAAAAAAGTGATGTCATAGTTGTTTAGCAAAAGAAAGTGAACATAAAATTAAAAAAGAAACTCAATTCTACAGTTATTATAATATGAAATATTCTGATGCAATTGGATGTCTGACTAAGAATTAGATTTTGAAAATTAATCTATTTACTGTGATTGTATCGGGCATCATTACATAGATATAACATAAACACGAGCTTGATCAAGATTTAAACGAAAAATACCAGACATATCATGCACAGAAGAAGTCATGAGGCAGCTGCGCATGCAGAAACTGCAACTTGAATCTGCCAGAACAACCAACACATAGAGGTCATTAGGTACCAAAAAGTTTCAATGACAAGGCCCATAAAGATCAACTAAATTTTTTGAATGCAGCTACCACTAAAATTGAAATAGTAGTGAAACAGGTTCTATATTCGATTCTAAAAATCGGTTCCATGGTCTGGTTCCGGTTCCGATTATTTTGGAACCGGAACTTACCAGGATAAAATCGATTCCTTCATTTTTGGAACCGGAACCTACCCGATTACAACCGGTTTCAGTTCCAAACCTGAAAAACCGGTTCCAACCGGTTCCGGGTCTACCCGGAACCGTTGCTCACCCCTAGTTAAATTATTGTATGTAAATTTTAAAATGAAATTTGATTAAAGTATAATTAGAATAAATTTATTAAGAAAATAAAATAATTTTTTCTATAAAAAATATTAGATTTTACAAGAATTTTGTATATAAAATATCATATTTTAGAATTATAATAGTATATTTTTAATTATTTTAATGAATTAATGATTATATAAGTTTATTATTTTATTACAAAGGATAAATAAAAATAGAACAAAGATTCTAAGATTTTTGACTTAGACTCTGTTTGGGCCAAAATTGGCCCCAAGGGTAAAAACGACATTACACCGCAAAACCAACCACAAACCTGAGGCCCATCAAGCAGACTGGGCCCACACACGGAATGTCACGCAAGGGACCAACCCGGACCGCCTCAAGGGCCCAAGCCCGTTAACACAAAGGGAGCCAACGGACACCAGTTACTGGAATCAAGAGGAAATCAAAACTCAATAAAGATCGCCATGAAGTCGATAGATTCGAGTTTTAAGACACGATCGTCAGTTATCAAGCATGGAAAATCAGGAATAACTCACATTGATGGCAACTCCAACGGGCAGAATAGAGAGCCTATAAAGGAAAGAAACGAAATAATAGAAAGGGGCCTGAGATCTTCAAGACACGACCCATCACACAGACATTGTTAGCATACCCCGCCCTCACGGCATTCAAACTGAAGTTAAGGTATTCCTGAAACCTTGACTCTCCCATCTAGAACTATATTCCTTCCTTGACACTGACTTGAGCGTCGGAGTGCCTGCGGCTTCCACCACACCGGTGGGCAGTAAGCTCATCATTCACTCTACTCGTTTTGCAGGTTCTCTCGTGCCCTGCTTTTGATAATCTCGATTGTGGACCACTACCGAAATCAGCCTCCACAATTTGGCGCCCACCGTGGGGCTAACGAGCGAATTTCGCAGAAGTAAAACACATCAACGAAACAATCAAATATGGCCTCAAGCAATGAACAAACACCAGATCCTCTAATGGCACAACTTGACATGCTCCAAGAACGACTCCAAACCCTTGAAGAAGAAAATTTAACGATGCGAAACACCAACGAAGGCCTACGGCAAAAGTTGGATCACCTATCATCCGACCCTCTGCACGACCCTCAAGGCCAAACCAGCAATGGAGTAACCGAAGCAATCTAACAGTTCCGCCCATGTCGGATGGGCCAAATAGCAATCACCCTCCAACAACACAAGACCCAAATCCTCCTATTGATCCGACCCATCTACTGGCCAGTTCCATCATGAGGGAAATGGTTGAATTCAAAGAAGCAATCATGTCGAGACTACCACCGGGTGTAAAGCTCCCAATCAGAAAAAGCAGGGCCGGAGCAATTTCGGATACCTCATTCGTGGAATCAATTGTAGCAGTTGAGTTGCCACGAAAATTCAGCAGCCCACCTGAAATGAAGCAATATGACGGACCACAGATCCGGACGACCACGTGATACATTACAAATTCAAGATGATGTCAACCGGCCTATCTCCGAGCCAGTGGGAGGCTGGAATGTGCAGGTGCTTTGGGGAAACTCTGGTTGGACCTGCCCTAACGTGGTTCATTAATCTTCCATACAGATCAATCAAGTCCTACCAAGAACTGGCGGACAAGTTCGTGCAACACTTTGCAAGTTCATGCAAGTTGGAAAAGACATCAGACGACCTCAATTCCATACAGCAGAGAAGAGGAGAATCATTACGGAGCTACGTGACCCGGTTCAACCGTGAGAGAATTACCATCCTGGATCTCCATCAGCCAACGGCAGTCGAAGCCTTCAGGAATATACTTCTTTATAATAGCGGGCTCTACAAGAAATTGATGAAATTCAGGTGCTACACAATGGACCAGGACATGGAGCGGGCCCGGGTAGAGATAAGGTGGGAAAAGGATAAAAGAAATAAGAGAAGAGAGGATGACACGAATGCACGAGTGGACAGAAGGCTTGCGGCTACCAGGCGACACGACATGGATATCCCATCTCAAACGGAAGGAAGGAACCAAAATAGGGGTGAACGACGACCCTTCTACAAGAGTGTAGACAGACGACCAAGACCATATAAAAATATGGAGGAACTACCGGCAAGCAAACCCAGGCTTCCGGACTACAACTTTACAATTTCTCCCGGTTGACTGAATTGGAAGACGTTTGTAGAAGTTATTCGACGAATTGCAATAAAGATTGTTCATTGAATTCTCGTCCCGCTCTTTACATTCAAAATAATAAATCGTTCATCATTTTAGACACAACGTCAAAAGTACAAAATGCTTTTTTTTTGCCATCCTTTCGATTATAAATACAAACTGCACAAACACATTCCAGTTAACTCCTATATCCTCGGCCTCAAAGACCCGCTCCCTCTACATCAATGGTTGTTGGGATGCTGGCAGAGACATCTTCTTCATTCTCCATTATCATGGGCTCAGAATGGCCAGCGGCCAGTCCGACATTTTCTCCTTCTTCTTCATGCTTCTCGACCTCCATCGTCTCCTCAACAGGTGCTGCAACTGGCTCGACCTCGCCATTCTTCATTTCAATTTCCGTTCCTAACTCTTCGACTTCTTCCTCGGCCGACGAAGAGATGCCATCTGCACGCCTTTCGAATTCTCGAATCCATTTCTCAGGCTTCCATTCCACGTGCTTCCCAGCTAGAAACTCCTTCATTAAGTCATACATATTCTTCATCATGGAGTCAATAGCAATGTCCTTCATCTGCTCTATCAATGACTCGTTCTCCTTCTTCATATTTTCGAACCCTTCCTTGTAACCTTCAATCGTTAGCTCGGCGGTCTCCTTCTCCAGCTTCAGTGTAGCTTTCACTTCCTTCAATTCCTTCTCAAGAAACTTCTCCTTCCTCTGCGACGCGACCAGCCCAGACTTTAGGTCAGACGACTCCTTCCTCGCAGCCGACAGAGCCTTCTCCAGTTCTTTGACCCTTCTCTGATTAGACTCCGCATTCTTTCGCAGAAATAAGCTGCATTCCAGTGCCTGGGGGATTTGATTCAGAGCGTCATTCAAAAAAAAACTAATAATAATAATAATAATAATGATTAAGAAAAAAAAAAAACCCTTACTTGATAGTTTAAGGCGATGGCTTTCTTCATGGCCTCCACAGGCCCGATTTGTGCCAATCTTACTTCATCCCCTTGAAGTAGTAATCCTTCGACGAATGAGTCAATGCTTGAGGGATCTGAGATTGCAGTCGACTCCCGCGGGACTTTTAGGGTGAGGTTATCAGAGTCCTCTTCTGTTTCTCTGCCTCAGCGACTGATTTCATTTTCTTCCCCGCTGAAGTCATCTCAGTCGACTTCCCTTTCTCTACGACACCCTCACTCGGAATAACCTCCCGAATTTGAGTGCCAGCTCTCCTTCTGCCTCTACCCTTATCTTCTTATGCTTCCTTGATTTTCTTCGACTCTTCGATTTCGTTCGTCGTGTGAAGCTACCGCGAATGGCCCAGTCATCATTTCCTCTGCGCATAAAAATTCTTCAGTTTTTAGGGGCTCTCGATATCTATTCTCCCCATACAACGTGTGAATCGACCATCTACAGTTTATCACGGGCAAAACGTTGTTTACAATGGGCCAGAATTTTACCTCCTTCTCGGTGATAAATATCCTCCCATAACGGAGTCGCCCTTAGTCTTCCCTCTGTCAAGATCCTTTTACACTGTCTTTCCTCAGCCGAGAGAGATAGAACGGTTTTGGTATTTGAGATTGTACGTGCAGTTGTGACGGATGGCCTATTTCGTAAAGGATCTGCAATAAATAAATGCGTGGTTATTTAAATGCGAGAATTTGGCTCAAAAATTTATGATTTAAGGAAAGAAAGTTACTCACTCGACAGACACCAAAATTCAGGGATTCGACCAGCCCATGCTGATCCAAATATACCCTCCCCCTTTGCAAAGAAGTAGTAGGACTGCCAATTCCCTCTATCATTAGTTGGCAATCCAGTAACTAATGGCATCTTCATCTGTCTAAGGATCAGAGTATATCTCCCTTTTTCCTTCAAATGCTCCTTTAAGTAGTAAGTCTCTAACACATCTCTTACCTCGAAGAGGATTCCCAACTCAAAGGCCAAACACTCAACCGACAATAAGATTCTCCACGCGTTAGGCATCAATTGTGAGGGGGCGACACGAAAGTGATCTAGAACTTCCCAGACCAATCTCGGGATATGAAATCTCAACCCTACAAAAAATGGATGTACGTAGAATCCCATCCACCCCGGGACCTTGTAATCTATTCTTTCATTCGACGAAGGCACCCGGAGCTCCAAAGAATCTGGGAACCTATACATAAAGCTGAGTTCCCTCAAAATTTTCCCTGTCATTCGACTAGCAGGGTTTTTTCGACAGTAAATTTGTGGGTTCACTGGAAGAAGGAAAGTCACTCGACTCCCCGACAGCGGGCAAAGATCTGAGTGGTATGGCCACAGTAGGGGTCTCTTGGGAATGCCTAGCTAGAGTGACTGCGCCACTTTCGATCATCCCCTGATACGACCTATCTCTGTTCTCTACACCCTCATTGGTGTCACTCGACGAATCAACATAACTGTCAATACTAGCGCCTAAGCTACCTAGAGAATCTCCACTCGACATCTTCCAAACAACTAGCATATAAACAACTAATTTCCCTAGTACCCAACCTCCTAAAGATCAAAACCCACAAACACGATTTCTCAACAAGTCAAACAAACCCCAAAGATCAAACGACCAAATCTACCTTAGAACAGCTTGAATATTCAATATAAATGTTTAAAGAAATTGAAGAACATGAGAAAGTTTTGAAGAATACCTTTGTGACACTTGAGAGCTATATCTTTACTCGACTTCTGAATGAAGCAAAATGAAATGCACCCAAAGTCTTTTTATACACACAACTCGAATTGGCGCCAAAGTTCCCGCCAAAACTCCTCGTAACTCATGCTAGGGTTTGCAATTGATGGCCAGGGACAATTTGATGATATTCCAAGTGTCGGATCTGTGGACCAAAGACATCTACATGTCGGTTCATGTCGAGCCACGTTAGGGGTACGATGATATTTAATAGTTTCAAGAACAACTCGACCGGGGACATCCCCCTGATGAAAAAAGAAATATGTTTTTCACTCGACAACTCGAGAGAAGTTATTCCTGAACACCATCAAGTTCAGTCGACCGGGGACATCCCCATGATGAAATAAGAATTATGTTTTTTCACTCGACATGTCGAATGAAAAGAATCCTGAACCACAATCCGCCCCTGATAAGAAAATGGTTATGAAAGTCATTCGACACATACGACATGTCGAATGAACTGATTCCTGAACAACCATCAAGTTCAGTCGACCAGGAACATCCCCTGATGAGATAATGGTTATGACAGTCATTTGACACACTCGACATGTCGAATGAAAAGAATCCTGAACCACAATCCGGTTCAGTCGACCGGGGACTTCCCCTGATAAGAAAATTCTTATGAAAGTCATTCGACACACTCGACATGTCGAATGAAAAGAATCCTGAACGACAATCCGGTTCAGTCGACCGGGGACTTCCCCTGATAAGAAAATGGTTATGAAAGTCATTCGACACATACGACATGTCGAATGAAATGATTCCTGAACAACCATCAAGTTCAGTCGACCAGGAACATCCTCTGATGAGATAATGGTTATGACAGTCATTCGACACACTCGACATGTCGAATGAAAAGAATCCTGAACGACAATCCGGTTCAGTCGACCGGGGACTTCCCCTGATGAGATAATGGTTATGACAGTCATTCGACACACTCGACATGTCGAATGAAAAGAATCATGAACGACAATCTGGTTCACTCGACCGAGGACTTCCCCTGATAAGAAAATGGTTATGAAAGTCATTCGACATACTCGACATGTCGAATGAAAAGAATCATGAACCACAATCTGGTTCAGTCGACCGGGGACTTACCCTGATGAGATAATGGTGATGAAAATCAATCGACGCATTTGACATGTCGGGTGAAATAAATCCTGAGTCATCATCCAATTCAGTCAACAAGGAGACGACCCTGCTAACTCACGTCGAGTCAAGCAAAAGACATGATAAATAACTCGTCACATACAAGTCGAGTGAGCTCACCCCAGAACGTCTGTCTCATTCCGTTGACCAAAGACACCCTCTGCTGACTTATGTCGAGTCAAACAAAGGTATAGTAATCACTTGGCACAAGCAAGTCGAGTGAGGTTGCGCCTGAACAAACGTATTGTTCAGTCGACCTTGTACGTCCCCTGATCCCATACGACATGCACCAAAGCCACTGCTTGGTTCAATTCGCATTGGATGATCCCCCATAAGCTCACGAGCTCGACGTACTTGAAATATGAGTTCCCCCATTACGATATGTCGAACAAGGTAGATCTCCTCGACCGTCACGGTGGATCCAATGACACCTCCAAAATTACTATCAAAAGCCAGAATCATGGAGACCAAAATTCCCCACTCACGAGCTGTACGACGAAGATTTGCCCTAGATCACAGCCATGATCAACAAAATTGAAGAACATTTCCAGATTCACTCGACGTACTCGAATGTACTCTCTAAAGCCTAGGACTCCCAGACTTAGAGAGTAGGGGGACAAACTGTTTGGGCCAAAATTGGCCCCAAGGGTAAAAACGACATTACACCGCAAAACCAACCACAAATCTGAGGCCCATCAAGCAGACTGGGCCCACACACGGAATGTCACGCAATGGACCAACCCAGACCGCCTCAAGGGCCCAAGCCCGTTAACACAAAGGGAGCCAACGGACACCAGTTACTGGAATCAAGAGGAAATCAAAACTCAATAAAGATCGCCATGAAGTCGATAGATTCAAGTTTTAAGACACGATCGTCAGTTATCAAGCATGGAAAATCAGGAATAACTCACATTGATGGCAACTCCAACGGGCAGAATAGAGAGCCTATAAGGAAGAAAAACGAAATAATAGAAATGGGCCTGAGATCTTCAAGACACGACCCATCACACAGACATTGTTAGCATACCCCGCCCTCACGGCATTCAAACTGAAGTTAAGGTATTCCTGAAACATTGACTCTCTCATCTAGAACTATATTCCTTCCTTGACACTGACTTGAGCGTCGGAGTGCCTGCGGCTTCCACCACACCGGTGGGCAGTAAGCTCCTCATTCACTCTACTCGTTTTGCAGGTTCGCTCGTGCCCTGCTTTTGATAATCTCGATTGTGGACCACTACCGAAATCAGCCTCCACAGACTCCGGTTTATTTCGTCGTAAAAGTTTTTTTCGAAAAATATTTTCTTCATTTTATAACGTTTAAAAAATTTACGAAAAATTTGTTAATATAAACTGTTTTCTGATCAATAGAAAAATTTAACCATTTTTTTTCTTGGAAACGGACTTACGGAATATAAATTTGTTAGTCATTTTACGGATTTTTTTTTCTTTTCTCTAAACACTACATAGCTCACTTTCTAACTAAGGATGGAAAAATTCAGAGTGGATCCGGGTCTAGATACGTTTTGGTATATCTGAGTCCTATTCGAATCCAGGAAAAATATTTGACCCGAATAAACATGGTCTGGATCGAGTAGAACCAAACAGGTTTAGTTTTTTATTTATTTTTATTTATATTCTTGTTTTTAAAATTTTTAATTTTACTTTTTATTTAGTTTTAATTCTTTTTTTTATTTTGTATTTTTAATTCTATTTTTTATTATTTTTTTTAAAAATATAAATTAATAAAAATTCTAGATCAAGGTCTTATAATTTTGAACCCGTAATTTGTTTTTACAAACCTAATGAATTTCTGGAATCGGGTTTTCTGGATCTATGCGAATTCAGGCTTTTTGCCATCCCTACTTCTACACCATTAGAACATATTTTCCTAAAAAAATTAGATATGTCAAACATTTGAAAACGTTTTCCGAAAAATGATTTTCATAAAAAAATATTTTACTTTAAAAAATCATTTTACGATGAAAGAAACCGATCTTTAAGTTTAACCCACAATAATTCTTTATACATGAACAGTTTAATTAGAATTCAATAGCGATTTGATTGATTTGAGATTGACCGAGAAGGGTAATGTTGACATTTTGTATGATTGAGAAATAAATAAAAATTTAAAACTCTCAAAATTCTTCAAAAATCATTAAAAATTATTAATTGATGTTTAAAAAATGCTAAACTATCTAATAATTTTATTATCCTAATAATAATTAGTTTAAATCAATGCATATTTTCATTTTTTTCATCGTATTTAATGAAATAATTAATTAAAATTAAAATTAAAATAAAAAAAGATATTGAAAAAATAAAAACACCAAACAATCTAATAAATTTATAATCCTAATAATAATTAGTTTAAATGAAAGCATATTTTCATTTTTTTATTAAAAAAAAAAAAATCATTTTTACATCTTTTATTTCGTCAAAGCCATTTACATATCAAGATCCCAAAATAATAATAAAGAAAAAACTTTAAACCATTTCAACTTTAGACCTAAAATATCAGTTAATGTATTAACTTAAAACGTTTTATGGAGAGTGACTACTAAAAAATCTGAATTGGTAAGTTATGCATCAGATGAGCCACAAATTATGATATCATAAAATTTCATATATTGATAACAGTGCAGCAGAAATATTTTGCAAACTTGTTCCACAGGAAAAATCAAAAAAGCATCAAACTTGAGGAGGTTGCATAAGATATAATATATAGTAAACAAAACTTGAGTGAGGAATGGGTTAGGTGCACTTAGCCAAGTATGCATCCCATCCTTGAAGCCGGTATTCACGAGCTGCCAATGCAGGCTCTGCTGCTTTTATAATTCCACGACCCACGATAATTATGTCGCTACCCCTCTCATAGATTACCTGCAAAACATTTAAGTTACTAAAGCCAAAATATTACGAGCACTCAGCAATCAATTTCACACGTGTCACGAATTTGAATTAGTTAGCCTGCAAGAGATATATACATGTTGGCAGAAAAGTGTCATTTTGGCATATATATAAATCAACTGCCAACGGGAAGAACACACACATCTGTCGTACAAAATCACTAAGATTATGGAAGAGGATATTTTATGATGGAATGTAACCTTTGGTTGTAACTCTTCCACTCTACCTTGGTCCCTGGTTAAATTTCTGTTGGCTAACCTACCTGTTCTGATACAACATGATAAAACACTAGTTCCAATAATTAAGGGGAAAGATGCATATGAATGTCTTTAGGATGAAATAATCCAGGCAATCGGCAAATCAAGGACAAGGAAATCACTTAATGTTGCTAAATGCAAAAGAGCAATGACATTGGTATAAAAGAGTGACAAGGGTAGAGAAATAAACTCCAAAAACTACTTAGTTTTTGGAAGTTTTTTCTGTTAAATTTTTCTTAACATCTAAAATTACATAGTTTTGGAGGTTATTTTGTCATCTTTTTGTGCACACATATCATTTTCCATTGCAAAATCACTCAACGCAGCTAAGCTAAGTTTAATACTTTTTGGAAGAGAAACCATTCAACTCCGGGGTTATAAAATTATAAATCCCAAGCTTTTCCTCTCTGACTTTGTCTCATTACAACGTTATAGAGAAATTATAATCATAAATGAAACAATTTTCTAGCTAGTCAAGGGTGAATTTTAAAGCAAAGTATATGAAGCTCAATGTCAAAAACTAGAGTATATGATCTCTTAGGCTAGATAGCAATGGTGTACACATGAGAAGATAGAATTCCTATGAATTATAATGGATAGAAATGGATACTCTTTTGAATTTTCCTGATCTTTTGAGGATCTAGTGATATATGGCAAAACATTCTGAGGGTTTGGGATTTATTCATTTGAATTTTTCCTTATTCGTGGCCTACCCCAAATTTGCAAACAACACTTCTTCCTCTCATGTCTTCTTCACATGCCTAAAACTCCATTACATAAACTATGTCAAGTAGTAATACCAATTTTATTTCTAGGATTATAATAAGTATTGCAATAAACGTCCAAAAATTTGAACTAACTCCGATATAATTTGAAGTTTGAACTAACACCCAATATGTTATTAGGTACCAAAACCATGCAGTACTTGAAGTCCTCAGCACAAGGCCAGCTCAAGCATATTTGAGGCCATAAGCAAAGATGTTTAGTTAGGCCTTCTTAAAGTTAAATGAAAGTAGAAAACGTCAATTCTATTGCTGATTCTTCACTCAAACTACATTTTTTTACTGCCTAACACCCTGAATGTTATAGGGTACCACAACAATTATTATCTTTTTGAGTAATATAAGAGTAATACCAGACGTACAAACTAATTATAAAAACTAATCCAAATAAAATAACCTGGGACATTGCAATTTCATAAGTATATGAAAAAATAAAATGCAACAAATGCAAATGGATGACGTGGGACATTTTTTATTTTTTTTAAAGTTTATCCATCCAATTGTATTGCCACGATAGTTTGCATGGATGAGTTTATATAATTAGTTTTCATGGGTAGCAATGTGAACAAGATAAAGGTATTCACATGAAGCGGAACTAGTGAAGGAATAGAACTTACAGAATATGGAGTGTTATATTGTTGGCCTAGATTATCACCTCCTTTTACCATTTGTACTCCAGGGGTTGCTTGAATAAAGGCTGGATTGACTGGTGCCCCTGGCCATGATGCTGGATTGACTGAGATGAATCCGATGACAAAATCAGAATGATCCTCAGCAATTTTTACAGCTGCTGCTGTGTAGTCTCCCTTTGCAAGGTTACCAGCTGAGCTCATCTCAGCCAGCAGCAACAGACCTCTACCACGAGGCAATCCCTAGTACATCATGAGTATGCAAAACATTATAAATGGATTAGTTGAACCCTTGCATCAACAGAGACAAAAGTTATACCAAACAGTTAATTCTAACCTTCAATTTCAGCCCGTCGACAATTCCAGGTCCAGAGATTATGTGAGCATTAACTATATCTGCCCAATCTAATATATGAAATATACCTCTGCAGACAACAGAGTCAGGAGCCTTCAAGCAAGGGCAAGGATGCAAAAGAAAATAAGAAATAAAGAAGAGCAGTGTCTTACCCTTCATACTGCATGGTCACAGTATTACCAATGTCCGCAAACTTGCGATCTTCAAAAACTAGGAAGTTATGCTTTTCTGCAATCTTCAAGAGTTGAAAAACAGTTAGGTATAACTTGTACAACTTAATTAATTAACACTTCATAAAGAATCCACATAATCAGAAAATAGGCAAAGCTTATTTGCCATAAAAACAGGTTCAGGAGGTATACCGCGCGTAGTTTGGAACCAAAATCTGGGGTGAAATCAGGCAATATATCAACATGGGTTTTCAACAAGCATATCTCTGGTCCAACCTGAAGAGAACACAAATTAAAATTATGGGGAAAAATTCTTTTCGATGAAAACAGGTTGACAAAGCATCATATGATATGAAATGCTATCATGAACATTATGTTAAACATGATTGCAAACTATATATTCACACACAGCATGAGCACTAGCAAACCATCCAGCTAAGCTTCTCAGCAACAGATCCTCAACTTCAAGAAGAAAGCCACAAGACAATGACATTATGACAAAGCACCAACAACTAATATTTTAATCCTCCCTGCTTCCTATTGTTCCTGTTCAGATTCATTTTTTAAACCTATCTATTCTTATTCAATGTCTCCCCCTCAATGATATCGTCAGTTCCACCTATTAAAAAGTAATTTAGTTAGCATTGTATTGTTGGAAAACACAATCTTTTGTCCATACTATGAACAATTCTGCTCAACTAAACAGGTTTTCAGGATTCAATGTCAAATGAATCTGCGGATGAATTTGTTACTACCCTTGTGAAAAATCCTGAATGGTACTAAGCTTTACCCGAGAACTAAAAGTATTTCCACAAACTCCATTGGTCTGAAATTACTATCTAATAAATATTAAATAATGACAGATATAAATTAGAATTAGACTTTCAAAGATAGCTAATATTAGAAGTAAAAAAAGTTAAATTATCACAAATGACATTGCCTATTTTCCATGAAGTGCAGCAAAAACCAATGGTTACTTTCTTAAAGCACAGACAAACATTGTTTTACTAGTCGGTAAGTGTGCAATGTTCTAAAAAACGCTAGGCTGTAGGCGTACAGTGGGGGAGCGCATAGGCCTTATAGGATAGGCTAGGTGGTTTTATTTTTTATTCAAAAAAATTGTAAAAAAAAAAATTTGGAGGAAAAAAACTTACAGACCCACCTAGAAGTGTCTAGGCGGCTGCCTAGACCTACTGAGGTGGCCTCCTAGAACTGCATAATCACCTAACACCTCCTAGCAACCATTTTTATGGATGATCGGAACCAGGCACTGCCTAGACCGTTTTTTAGAACAGTGTAAGTGTGTATACATGTGTAATGTGTGTAGTACAAGATTTATTTATTTATTTTGGAGAAGAACCTATTGTGTATGCTGCAAGTTTAGAAATTAAGAATGGTAAATTTACTATATGTCTATATGATTCAGAAACAATGTTGTTAAAGGCGCAAGGTGCAAAGAGTCCTAGGGCCTATGCGTGCGTCTGAAGGCGCGTCTGATGAAGATGAAGGGCAAATTGTTAAAAAAATTATAATTCTCCAATCAACTAAAATAAAGAGAAATCATTAAAAATATATAAAAAATAATTATAATAATATAAATATTGATAATACAAATTAATGTGTTTGTCGAAATTTAAAGCTCTCCCCAAAACTTATCTTAATTTATTGAAGAAATGTCATGTAGCTTGATTTCAAGTTGAGTGAGTCACATCGAGTAGGGATTTTCTCACACATTTTATGAGACGTGCCAAGGCACACATAGATGCATCTCAAAAGGGTGTGCTTTTATGCCTAAGCACGCACCTGATGAAGGTCGCATGGCCTAACCCTTTATGAGGTGCAGTGGTATGAGCCTGAGCCTGAGACACGCCTCAGGAAATATTATTTATTAACAAAATAATTTTAAATTTGTTAAATATATGATCACTTTTGTATATAAAACAGCAATCTGCAAGAAATTCTACAATGATTATACAAGACATGCTTATACATAATTATATTCAAATAACATAAAGTAATCTTATGAAGTCAGCATGACTCTTTTTCCCAAGGTCAAACTAAATGAATAAATGGCATTGCCAGCAACAAAACCATTAATAAATAGGGCCTAAAATCCAGGCCCAGCAGCAGCTGCCATGACCCACGTGCCCCACGTGTCCAAAGTCCCGTCTCAACGGTCAATTTAGTTTACCGATCACATAATTTAACGCCGGTTTCCATCCTTTCCAAAATAAATAAATAAATAATTTTCGCTCATTTTTAGTTTTTACAATTATATTTTCATAACTGTACTTGTTATGGATGGGCAAAAAAACCGACCGAACCGAACCGAACCAAACCGGACCGAATTTACGGTTTTTTTTCTAACGGTTCGGTTTGCGGTTCGGATTGGCCCACCCCAAACGGTTTACGGTTCGGTTCAGGAGCTAATCCGAACCGCACCTGTTAAACCGAACCGAACCGTTATAATTAAAAAAATTATATGTTTTTATAAAAAAAATTGTATTTTATAATTTAATTTTATTCTATGTTTTCTTTTTATTAGTATGTTAATACTTTTATTCTTAAAAATTTTGTTAATATATTTATTTGTTAATACTTTTATTTTTCAATTTATTTGTTAATACTTTTATTCTTAAATTTTTTGTTTTATGGTAGCATCATTATTCTTGAAAGTTAGATGTTGGATTTGTCTCTTAATTAGAATGATGACAGCATCATTATTCAGGGTAATTTTTAAAAAATACAAGAATTTATTGTGCCTCATTTTTCAATCATTTATGGAGTGCATGTGTTCCCTGAAGTCACAGCTTACATCCTATCACTTCATACTATTTGTTGGATAGACTTGTTTTTTTTTCACTTAAGTGGATGAAAAATTATTTTAAATATAATAATCCGTAAACCGAACCGAACCAATATGTAAACTGCTGGTTTAAAGAATTTTCAATTCGAACCAAACCGTTATTTAATGGTTTGATTTGAGAGATAAAAAATCTGAACCGTAAAATATGGTTTGGTTCGGTTTTTAGCAAAAACCGAACCAAATCGAACCGCACCCACCCCAGTACTTGCTGCTTTAAGCACAAAAATTAAAGAAAAAGTAAAAGAAAAAAGAAAAAAAACAAAACAAACCTGCTCTGCAATTTGAAGCAACTCAGCAGCAGTGGCCACATCAGCAGCCAAGCACAAATTACTCTCCTTCTTCACCATCACTTCACACAATTTCTTCCCCATCTCATTCTTCATCAAATTCGCCCTCTCTTCATACTTCAAACCCTTAACCCTAACCCTAACACCACCCAAACTCGGAGCCGCCACCTTCTTATTCTCCTCCAAAAACTTCATCACCATTCTCTCCGTTTCCTCATCAACCTTCCCTTTCTCCCTCAAAACCCTAACCATCTCGCCCAGCTTTATCATCGCATGCAATTCGATCCCGTTCTCCTTCAAATTCTCCCTCCCACCCTGCTCCCTATCGATCAAAACGACGGCGTCCGTCACAACCAGTCCCGCCGCTCTCAACGGCGCCGCCGTTTCAAGAACCGACGTGCCGCTGGTGACCAAATCCTCGATGATTAAACAAATATCGTCCTTTTTGAATGTTCCTTCAATGGCTTTTGCCGTGCCGTAGTCTTTGACTTCTTTGCGGCGCATGAGCATCGGGACGTCGTTGGAGATGGAGATGCAGGTGGCGATGGGGAGGGCGGTGTAGGGAACTCCACATAGGGTGTCGTATTTGGTGGTGGGAGGGAGGGATGAGATGATGGTTTTGGAAATTTGGCGGAGGAGTGAAGGGTAAGAAACGATAAGTCGGAGGTCGATGTAAATCGGAGACGATATGCCGGATTT
The DNA here is from genome assembly GCA_019454045.1 of Zanthoxylum bungeanum. NCBI lineage: Eukaryota > Viridiplantae > Streptophyta > Magnoliopsida > Sapindales > Rutaceae > Zanthoxylum > Zanthoxylum bungeanum. The sequence goes on from SKCR01036105.1 coordinate 155,240, forward strand.
GAGCTTGAAGTTTCCGAATTTAACGGCCGAGATCTCGTGAAGTTGGAGAATCAATGACTCCATCGAATTAGGCGACATTGCGTTTTCCATTTTTTTCGTTTGTTACTTTTGAGAGTCGTTATAGAGTGGTGGAAGTGAAGTGAAGTAGGGTTTTGTACTTTTAATTTTATTATTATAGGGCCCACATTTTGTGCGTATTGAATATATATTTTAGATATTAACCTTGTAAATATTCTAGATTTTGTAAGTTTTATAGTTTAAATGAGTTAATTGATTTACTTACACGTAATATTTATGTCTCATTCGTTTGTCACTCAATTTTCAAATAATATTTCTCGAACTCACTATGCAATAGGTAATAGTTAGAGTTTGCATCATAAAGTACAATAAATAATAAAAATTTCATGAAATAAAAAAACTTATAAAAATAATTAAATCTAAAAAAATCGGTTAGGTTTTGTGGGCGAATACTATTTAGATTCTTATTTTAATGAGAGATTATGTTTTTTATATTATAATATGTTTTTTTATTTTAATAATTTATTATTATAATACAGTTCCTATAAAATTATAATATGTATTTTTATTATAATAGGTTTTTTATTTAATACAAAATTAATTGTAAAGATAATTTAATTTTGTAATTTGATTAAAAAAATTAATTATAGAGGTTAATTGTAAAGATTAAGTGTCACATTTGTTTTTTATTTTTATTTTAATGAGAGATTATAATATGTTTTCTTATTATAATAAGTTTCTTTATGTTAATTTTGTAATTTAATAATAATACATTAAAATATTAATCAATTAATTAAATTAATAGCTTTATTAATTTAATAGTAGATTATGTTTTTATATTGTAATAGGTTTCTTATGTTAATAATTTATTATTTTAATTTAATAATTTAATAATAAAAAATAATTATAGAGATATTTTAATTTTATAATTTAATAATAAAAAATTAATTGTAAAGATTAGGTTAATTGTAAATAATTTAATGGTATTTTTATTTTAAGAAGATAGTCTAATATGTTTTCTTATTATAATAGAATTCTTATAAAATTATAATTGGTAGTTTTATTGTAATATGATTTTTATTTAATATATTTCTTAATTTAATTTTATAACTTTAATATGACGCCGCCATGTGGCGCGATGATGAGACTTAAAAATGTTTAACTTTTATAAATATCTGGAATCTATTATGACAAGAAAATATTTTATGGTATCCTATTAAAATAAAAAAATATACTATTAAATTATCTACAATTAAATTTTTTATTAAATTAAAAAAATAAAAAAAAATAAATTATTAATATATATAAGTTAAATATTTTTAAGTCTCGCCATCGTGCCACGTGACGACTCACTATTAAATTATAAAATTAAAATAATAAATTTATTAAATAAGAAATATATTACAATAATAGTATATTAAATTAAAAAATAAATTAAAATAACTCTACAATTATTTTTTATTATTAAAAATTAAAGAAACTTGTTACAATATAAAAACATAATCCACTATTAAAGTAAGAAACACATTAATTTAATTAATTAATTAATATATTAATGTATTATTATTAAATTATAAAATTAAAATAAAGAAATCTATTATAATAAGACAACATATCATAACTTCTCATTAAAAAAACATATGTGACACTTAATTTCTACAATTAACCTTTACAATTAATTTTTTTATTGTTAAATTATAAAATTAAAATATCTTTACAATTAATTTTGTATTACATAAAGAACCTTATTATAAAAAGAAAATATATTATACTATTTGATTAATTTTTTTAATAATATCACAGATAATCCAGCAATATATATAAGCTAAACATTTTTAAGCTTTCTAATCGTGTCACAAGACACCTAATCTCTACAATTAATTTTTTTATTACCTATTATAATAAGAAGATATAATATAATCTTTTATTAAAATAAAAAAATATATATGTGGCATCTAATCTCTATAATTAATGTTTTTATTATTAAATTATAAAATAAAAATAAAAAATTATTAAAATAAAAAACTTATTACAATATAAAAATATAATCTCCTATTAAAATAAGAAACATAAATATAAGAAACATATGTGGAGATTACTTTTACACCTCAACAAATTAAAGGTAAATTAAGGTAGCAGCGGATATAGCTCAGGCTGGGTCAGGTTTTTTGAAAATAATAATAATTTTTTTTAAATAAAATAATAAATCTTTTAAAATCTTTGAATACTTAAAAAAAAAATATGAATGCCAATATTTTTAATGTTTTTTGGATTGCATCTTAAAAAATTAATTATAAATATATATATTTAGAATTAAAAATTAATTTATATAAATACAAAATATATTTTTATCTATAAAAACTGAGACGAGGATCGAATTTTTTTGCCTAAGCCCTGCCCGAGCTTTGAAATTAAAATTTTGCCTTGAGCCAAGTTAAAGCCATCAGGATGGATAGAGCTCGGGCATGCCTTAAGTTTTTCTGTCATCCTTAACCTCATTTGGATGATATCAAATTATATTCACAATTATATATATATATTTTATTTTCAACCTACCCTCACACTCTAAGCAGTTTGCATACCGATTGCTTAATTGCATATCATTATTTTAATGATTCGATAAGGTAAAAATTGTCACTTTAAACTGACATCAAAACCGATCAATTTAGACAGATTAATTGGTCGATTTTGATTTTTAATTACTAAAAAATTATCCATTTTTAATTTTAATAATTTTTGTATTTTAATTGATGATATTGTCAGAAAAAAAAAAGAATGTTTTGTTTGAAATGATAAAGCAGAGTGAGAATATGCTTCAATTTAAATGAATTATTGTCAGATTAGTAATACCATTATGTTAACCTTTTAAGTTTTATACCTTATACTGATTTTGATGATAATAAACCATATATTAAAGGCATAATAGTAAATACGCATTTCAAATAGCTCATGGAATATTAGCATAAAAAATGAGTTCAAGATTATAGAAATCCCGAGTGAAGCCCAGCAAAATTCAAGTTTGAAGAATATTATAGGTTATATTTAAGGCAAAAAATGCAAAACTTACCCTCTAACTTTCTCGTTTTTTCACTGTCCTCTAACTTTCAGTTTTGTCAATTCAGTCCTCTAACTTTCAATTTTTGTCAATTCAGTCCTCCGTTACAAATCCGTTACTACTACTGTTACTGCTGCCAAAACGACACCGTTTAACGGATGACTGAATTGACAAAAACTGAAAGTTAGAGGACTGAATTGACAAAACTGAAAGTTAGAGGACTGAAATGAAAAAACGTAAAAGTTAGATGACTGAAATGAAAAAATATGAAAGTTAGAGGGTCAGTTTTGCATTTTTGCTTAATTTAATTTAGGCCATATTAAATTAATTTTCTTTTTCTTATTTTTTTAAATAGTAAAAGAAAAAGAAAATATGCTACAACTGTTAAGAAAATTAATAAATATAATTTTAATGATAACAAAAAAAAATTATATTTCAACAATTACATTTCAAAATGTAATTTTAGAGATTACATTTCAAAGATAAGTGATGTATTTTTTAATTTTTAATATTTGATTTGACAATGTAATTTATAAATATAATTTTGACAATGTAATTTATAAATATAATTTTAATGTAATTGAACAGTTACTAAATTAATAGTAATCTATAAATATTATATTACTACTAATAATAATATAAATTGAAAACAGATTCCAACAATTTAGACAAGTAATTAGTGAGCTAAGTTAACAACCCATTCATTTTTTTTTTAAAAAGAAAAATTCGTATTCATTCAAGAAATAATGATCTGATGAAGGTCGATCATGGACAAGCATTATCTTCAACATTTCCGTGAGGCATTAGAGATTACTGTTCAATTAAATTAGGCAAAAATACAAAACTGACCCTCTAACTTTCACATTTTTCATTTCAGTCCTCTAACTTTCACGTTTTTTCATTTCAGTCCTCTAACTTTCAGTTTTGTCAATTCAGTCCTCTAACTTTCAATTTTTGTCAATTCAGTCCTCCGTTAAACGGCGTCGTTTTGGCAGCAGTAACGACAGCAGTAACGGATTTGTAACAGAGGACTGAATTGACAAAATTTGAAAGTTAGAGGACTGAATTGACAAAACTGAAAGTTAGAGGACTGAAATGAAAAAAACGTGAAAGTTAGAGGGTCAATTTTGCATTTTTTAATATATATCTTATAATGCTCGTTGGTTAAGATTATGCATGATAAGTACATAAGAGTTAAAACATATTTTTACATGTGCATATCTTATAAAATTGCATGTTTTCATTAAAATTTAAAAGCATGTGTTTGAACTTGAATGATTTATCATTTCAAGCATTTAGACTATAAAGAAACATTTGATTTTAATGAAAATTTCCTTATATAATTTCAACACATTTGGAACTAAGTGTGTACAATTTTTGGGTTTGAAATGGGGACTAAAATGTAAGTTTTTATAACTTTGGGGAAGTTTGGTTGATTTAAGGCGGTCTACACAATCGATCGAACCTTGGAAGTAGTTGAGAAACTTGAAATTCCCTAAATGTATAGCCTAAATAACCAACATATGGGTGTGAATTGTGAATTAAAAATTCTAAGAGTAAATAACCTTAAATTATACAATTCAATTCTAAACACTCTAAATTATCAATTCATCTTCAATCTTCGAACTCCATCCACAATCAATATAATATCCAAAGTTGATATTTAAACTCATCCAATTCATGCTCAAATATCATTCAACTTTTCAAATACCCAATATCTTAACAAATTAATATAATCAAAAGCAAGGTAAAGAGATAAGGTTAGAGAGATTATACACGCAAAGATTTTATAACACCCTAGTCATTTTGGTGTAAATTCCGATGATCACTTTTGTAACATCCCCTCTCGGAGATATTATCGACAGGGAATAGGCTGACTTATCTCCCCGAGCCTCTGACTTTCTAACTGTGATCATCACTACTAATCCCATATCAAATACAAACTCATGCATATGGATCATAGCATAACTCAACAACATAGAATGCATTTTAATTCTCATGACTGTGCATTCAATAATACTTCTCGTTACAACTTTGCTCATGGACACTCTTAGCACATTACAATGAATTATACAATACTACTGTCTAACATGCAACTTTACTTTGACACTAACTGTGTTGAACTTCTGAACTCGATCTGGTGAACTCAACACCCTAGTGACCGCCATCAGTATCCATCATCTCGAGCCGTCCTCCGGGTAAACCTACAAAACAGAAACACTAGGAGTGAGGGTTAGATCGTTTGAACGACTTAGTGAATTTACAATTTAAAACGAAAACTGAAATATTTTATGAAAAATTCATTGTTCTGAAAATGAAATTATATCAAGAAAATTGATCTTTTCTGAAAACTCTTCCTTATCTGAAAACAATTCTCTTTCTGTGAAACTTTTCTGGAAATCCTTTCTATCTGTAAAACTCCAAGATCTTCTCTAAAACTGAACTCTTTCTATAACTCTTTTCATAAAACTGTTCTACTGAAAGTCTTTCATAAAACTGTTCTTTCTGAAACTCTTTTCTAAAATTAATATTTTTGAAAACCATATTTTTGAGAATCTGTAGAAAACATGACGCATGGGGGCGTTACGTATCGCCGTCCCCCCATACGCCTAAACTAGTGTCTTGGGGCGTTACGTATCGTCTTCCCCCAAGCCATTGAACTAGAGCCAGAAGTGCTAATCCATGCCATCATCCTGACCCCGAATCTAGGGTCTATGGGCATTATGTATCGTCGTCCCCATAGCCCTGAAACTAGGATCTAAGGGCGTTACGTGTCGCCGTCCCATTAGTCCTGATCTACATGTGAACATGTTATAGCTGTAAATTCCAATAACAGTCAATTCCATAAGTCGCATTTAGGTGAGTTTTTCCCACATGCCTCCAAAATCACAAAAATCATACTTTTAAATCAAACTTTCTCAGACATTCTTATTCATAAAATAACCGGTAATAAACTTGGCTAATGCCATATGCGTTTAAAAGTAAGTCTCAATTCAAAAATAAATAAATAAATATCAATTTGAGAAGAAAAGTCCATTCACCGATTAATCTCTATTGCCCTTAACCCTGGATGCGACTGGGGAGATTCCTTCGGAAAAGCTAATCCATCTTGTATTCGATTATGGTTAGCATATTTAAACTAAGAAGCTAATCATGGTATAGATGTAGTGGATGCTCATGTATGTTGTGTATGTGTCGGGATAGCTAACGTGTTAACTGAGGATGTTTACTTAACATCCACAACTACGCTGACATGCATAAGTACTCGTCTAAGCTTATTGATTTGATTAAATTATTATCACTGCATGACGTATTATGCTCGTGACATGATGTAGTGCGTAGATGTATGCTGATATGAAACCCTTAGGGTGCTCTCTAACATCCTATGATGAAATTGAAATGTGATGAAACTAATCTTGCTGCTCATCGCAACTCCAGGTCTTACGCGTCGCGATACTCATACGATCAGACTGAAATAGAGAGTATTTCATGTTTCGCATCGCGACGCCAAGGGTTGAGCATTGCGACTCCCACATGATCAGACCCGAGGCAGAGAACACCTACTAGTTATGCATCGCGAAGCTAAGTGTTCCGCATCACGACTTCCACATGATCAGACCCGAGGTAGAGAGCATTCACATGTTCAGCGTCATGACGCTAGCCTATATGCGTCGCGATACTAGCCCGATTTCAGGGCCAAATACCAACTCTCCATTGTCACTACCCAAAATAATCCCAACACCACCATTCAAACTTCAACATCCATTGATGCTATACCAACATTCCATCATCAAGGCAACCCTCTAATCTCATAAATCATAATTTAGCTCAATATCTAGGATTTCATGAATTTGGGCATTTCTTAATAAAATCAATTTCCTAGTTCAATATCCACTTTGATGCAATCACTAGTATGCCAACAACACTAACATAACATTATTTTATCAAAATTCCACAATCCAAGTTTTGGATCAAGATTTCCTTACCTCAACTCACTTGATTTCCTTCACCAATCAAGTCTTCTTAGCTTGCTATTCCTCTTTTTGCTTGTTGTGAGTTGATTTGCATTTGCCTCATTTTTTAAATTTGGTTGAGAACATGGTTCCCCTCTTTCTTTCTTCCTTTCCCATTCACGTTTTCTTCTTCTTTTCAAATTTTATGGATGAATGAATAGTGCCTCATATTTATACTAGGGTCTGATTTGTGTAATGATTAAATGGTAAAAAAAAATCTGAAATTTTGAGAATTCTCTATATTAGTCATCGGGTATTGTTCATCCGAATTCTTGAGCTATATTTTTTACCTTGTTCGGTCCTGAATTTAGGAAATCATTCAAAATGGAAGTTGTAGGTCTCAGTCTTAGATTTCCGAAGATATAAAATTCATAAAAATCGGAGGTCGTATGATAAAATTATGGCCCAATTACTAAGGACTGTACATAGTAGAACATAAAACACATTTCGTATCAGAACTGCAATTGATTTGTGAAATGTTCGAAAGGTAATCCCTTAGCATATACACACTTGAACATGATTTATATCATGGATTATACTACCTAAAATATAGTGGTCGTCAGAACTATCGGGGTGCTACATTTCTTCCCCCTTAAATATGATTCATCCTCGAATCCTATCTAAGGTTAAAATTCTGGGATTATGCTATTTCCTTAGCCACAAAATTTTAATTAACTGTATTCTCATAACCAACTTTGCTTTATTAACTATATCACATTACTTTCTGACTGCCTTTCATACGCTGTCGTTATACCATAGAAAGATGTGATCACCATGTTGGACCTTATATGCCATGACTTGGAAGTCGTAACCATGTATGTATTCTAATTGGTCTGTATGAATCCTTACTTTGGTGTAAACTAGTCTGCATTATTTGGATTCAATTAGATTTAATGACTAAGATCTCCGCCAAGTTGACCGTTACCACTTGGCTTGAAAGCATACGTTATCATTCGTCTTACCTTAACATCTGATTCATACATAATACCTCTTGTCATGCTTGCACATACTGCTCCAAATTTCATGGACTATAGTGAATAACCCCTTGAATTCTTGATTAAATGATAATTCCCTGTCCTCATTCCATGAAACTTCTGTTGAATACATTATACAACTGTTATGCTACAGCTATTGTCATGCATCAAAGAAGCTTCATTACTGGAACTCTAATTATGCCAACAACTTATTTGACCTTATTAAATATATCTCCGGGTTCTTCTTAGCTGGTACTTTCGAGTCTCAAGGAACACTAGTGTTCTCTATAGTTAGGTTTTTTCATATTATGCTTCCATTTTGGGTGTAAATGTATAAAAGAATAATCTTACTAGGTATCTTCTTAGCGCCACATACTCAATCTTATTCTAGCATTCATTCTCATAACTTAACTATTTAACTATATATTTTATCCTCACTGAGCTTCAACTGCTTATCGGCTCCGTCCTTCAAGTTCTCATATCTATGCCTATGGGTGGGGCTTAGGACCTCATAGTTCTTGGTCAAATTCTTCATGTACTTCTAGCTTACTATTGTTGTTTACCTATGCCTCTTATATACAAGATATTAATTCTGAGTAGATTTTCTGGCGGTTCTTCTTAATTTGGCTAAAGACTCAGGAACAAAGTACTTATATTAAGGTTATTTGTATGTATACTTGTGCTTAATTTGTATTCCTTAATGTTCACATCGACACTATCGACTCGATCTGGTTAATGTTCATAATTTTTCCGTACCTTTAAATTCGTTGATAATATAAATCTGGTTAACTGTCATCCACACAAACTTATTTCCTTGTCATGTTGCACTCTAGGATATCCCACTTTCAATTATTCCCATAGTCTTATTTAGTCAGGTGTTGTCCTGGTTCCAACAATATCTGTTTACTTAGTTTTCTTGGCCATTTTTATGTTATAGTCCAATAAATCTGTTTCAAGTTATGATAAGCCTGATTTATAACGGTTCGTTGTGAAGGGAAACATATGGGTTGTACTCGTTATCTTCCTTCCAATCTATATTCAATAGAACTTCGATTTTATACTAGTGCCTAAGGTCTCGCTGCTATACATTCCACAATATAGTCTGTTGGTACCATTTTTCTTCAATTCCTATATGGAAAAGTCCGTTGTTATACGTCCTTAGTCATGTCTAATGCTGTTACTCATGTATTCATGTCATTGCTTGTCTAATGCTTCCTCTTTTCATCGTTTTATCTTGACAGTCGCTCCTTTAAATCTTTTTCTTAGAGTTATTTTTCTATTCTCTTCTGCTCTTATACTATATCTAAAGTTTATGTGTTTTATGTCTCGGTTTTCCTATCCGAAGGATATTATCTTTTAATGTCTCTTACCCTGCCTTATAGGATACTATACTACACCACAGACTCACTTGTTTCTGGGAATACCATTGGGATGAACATCGAGGTCTAACATTACTGCTGTTGTCTAATGAGGGTTGAGAGGGGTAGGGTTGGTCCTGAGTCTTTTCAGGTTTGGTGGTCTCATTAGCTATGCGTGCTGTAGTTGTACATGCTGCTCATTTATAAACCTAGGATTCCCTTATTTATATATCTGATATTGGGCTCCCACACAAAGGTACTATGGCCAGGAACTATTGAATTTCCTCCTTATACTTTACTTCTGATTTATTTCCGACTATTGGTCATACTATCATTTACTGAGAACCTCTTTAAGTTTCATGCTCTCTCAAACTCCTTCATACTCACTTTGTTATTCTTCATTTCGATCTTCCTCCTTCAACTTTACTCATGATATATTCACTTGTTTATCTTAATTTTCTTGGTTAGACTACCTTGTTGTCTCATAATTTATCCATCCCGTTAGATGTTCTTCTTTACCTGTGCCACTCCTTATTGGGCTCTAAGTTGAGAGATGAATGTATGTACTCTATAGAGATCTGAGAATACACATTACTTTTAATTGTTTAAACTCAGTGATGGTCTGGTTAGCTGTCTATATACTTACTAGAGTAGGGACTACTGGAAAGAAAAATTATCATTTGTTCTGTTAGATTGCATTGACTTCTCCATATCTTAGGGTTCCATAACTTTTATCAACTATTCTGAGGTCTTAATTTACGTTACTGTCCTTAAGCTATGTTATCTATGTTACTATATGTACTGAACTTCCTTGTTAACTTTGTATTCCTCTATATTGTTTACTTTCATGACCTATCTATTGGCTCTATGATATACTATCGAGGCTAGTGGTTGTTTACCCTCATGGAGTTCTGCTTTTGCTGTAAGCTTTAACTACATCACCTGACTTATAATCTGTACCGATCCTTTTTGCTAACTCTTGAGTGTCTCCAATTTAATACGTCTATTTCTTACGTCCGTATGGGTTTCTACTACGTTTGGTCTATTTTGTGGACTTCTACTAGTACTGCATGCCTCGTGCTAACTTGCCTAGATTCTTGAATTATGTTGGGTTCTCTTCTTTCTAAATTCAGAAACTTCCTTGGACCTTTTCTGGGTGATCTATCTTTCAATGTTTTCTGTCTCTGTCTTAAGATATACCATCATTAGGCTTTCTTATGATTATCTTCATCTATACTAGTTAAGGATGGGATAAGAATTTTCACATCTCAATGGATATCGATGTCATTGTTCTGATATACTATGCCCTGGTAGAGTCTATTACTCATGTAAGATATGTATGAGATAGACTCTATCAGGATAGTTTCCTCAACCGGTATTACTGAAGGGTTAGGATCTGAGTAGGTCAGGGCATTCTCCATATCAGATTCCTTGGTTAAGATAACTAATCATTTTTCCTTACGAAATTCATTCAGTTTGCTTACGAGCCTGGGTTTAGGTGTCTAGAATCTCTATATCCTTTTTGGTATCTCAAGTCTATAAGGAGTTTCCACAACTAAATTGGATTTCTTGCTTCTTTTATCTTTCTGACTATCATTCGTTACTCGGGAAGCTTGTTATCTATACGAGGTACTCAAAAGCTATTGGATACGCTTGAAATAATTTTCTGAGGAGGGAATAAGCCTTAATTGGGTCTATTTAATATTTTTTATTCTTGCTCAAACTTACTATATCCCCCTTAATACTATAAGTTTTGGCATTTTCTTTATTATCTCATTTTGTATCTCTATCTCTTATTGCATCTGATTGCTTTAAGCATATGTACATCATTCCTTACATTTCTTATAGCTTTCTCTTTTTAACCCCTTGGGTGAATATTCTTAGAACTTTTCTATCTATTTTCATAACTTGTACTAAACTTCTGATAATAGACCAGGATGACTACGAAAGAATTCATAACTAGAACAAGGATTATAGTTACTTTCATCAGGAAGGATATTCAAATAGCTTGGAAATTCTTACTAACCTGTCTACAAGGCTCGAGGACGTACTTGAGGATCGGATACTGGAGAGGTAGTGCCTCACATACGAGTACCCCAGGCATACTACGTATACAAGACCCCAATACTCTACCCACTGCAGTTATTGACTCCCTAGACCATGCTCTGATACCAACTTTGTAACATCCATCTCTCGGAGATATTACCGGCAGGGAATAGACTGACCTATCCCCATGAGCCTCTGACTTTCTAACTGTGATCATCAATATTAGTCCCATGACAAACACAAACTCATGCATAGGGACCATAGCCTAACTCAACAACATAAAATGCATTTTAATTCTCATAACTGTGTACTCAATAATACTTCTCTTTACAACTCTGTTCATGGACACTTTTAGCACATTACAATGACTTATACAATACTATTGTCAGACATATAACTTTAATTTGACACTAATTATGCCGAAATTCTGAACTCGACCTGGTGAACTCAACACCCTAGTGTTTGCCATCAGTATCATTCCTCTCGAGCTCATCCTCCAAGTAAACCTGCAAAACATAAACATTGGGTGTGGGGGCAGGGGATGGGGGATTAGATCGTTTGAACGACCTAGTGAATGGACAATTTAAAATGGAAACTGAAATATTTTATGAAAAATTCATTGTTCTGAAATCGAAATCATCTCAAGAAAACTGATCTTTTCTGAAAACTCTTCCTTATCTGAAAACAATTCTCTTTATGTGAAACTTTTCTTGAAATCCTTTCTGTCTGTAAAATTCTGAAACTAAACTCTTTCTAAAACTCTATCATAAAACTGCTCTGCTGAAAGTCTTTCATAAAACTGTTCTTTCTGAAACTCTTTTCTAAAATTATCATTTCTGAAAACCATATTTCTAAGAATCTGTAGAAAACCTGACGCATGGGGGCGTTACGTATCGCCGTCCTCCTATATGCCTAAACTAGTATCTTGGGACGTTACGTATTGCTGTCCCCCAAACCACTGAACTAGAGCCATCAGTGATAATCCATGCCATTATCCTGACCTTGAATCTAGGGTCTAGGGGAGTTACGTATCGCAATCCCCATATCATTGAAACTAGGATCTATGGGCGTTGCATATCACCATCCTCCTAGTTCTGATCTACATGTGCACATGTTATATCTGTCAATTCCAATAACCGTCAATTCCATAAGCCACATTTGAGGTGGGTTTTTCCTCCATGCCCCAAAATATCACAAAAATCATCCTTTTAAAAATCAAACTTTCTCAAACATTCTTATTCATAAAATAACTGGTAATAAACTTAGCTAACGCCCTATGCAATTAAAGTAAGTCTCAATTCAAAAATAAATAAATAAATATCATATTGTAAAGAAATGTCCAATCACTGATTAATCTCTATTGCCCTTAACCCTGGATGCGAATGTGGAGACTCATTCGGAAAATCTAGTCTGTCCTGTATTCGAGTATGGTTAGCATATTTAGACTAAGAAGTTAATCATGGTCATGGATGTAGTGCATGCTCATGCATGTTATATACATGTCGGGATAACTAACGTGTAAACTAGGGATGTTTACTTAACATCCACAATTACGCTGACATGCATAGGTATTCGTCTAAGCCAATTGATTTAATTAAACTATTATCACCGCATGACGTATTATGCTCATGACATGATGTAGTGCATAGATGTATGCTGATATAAAACCCTTAGTGTGCTCTCTAACATCCTAAGATGAAATTGAAATGTGATATAACTAATCTTACTGCGTGTCGTGACTCCAGGTCTTGCACGTCGCGACGCTCATACAATCAGACTAAAATAGAGAGTATTTCATGTTTCGTGTCGCGATGCCAAAGGTTGAGCATCACGACTCCCACATGATCAGACTAGAGGCAAAGAGCACCTTCTGGTTACACGTCGTGACACTAAGTGTTCCACGTCACGATTTCCACATGATTAGACCCGAGACAGAGAGCATTCACATGTTCGGTGTCACGATGCTAGCCCGATTTCAAGGCAATACCAATTCTCCATTGTCATTGCCTAAAATAATCCCAACACCACCATTCAAACTTCAACATCCATACATGCTATACCAACATTCCATCATCAATGCAACCCTCTAATCTCATAAATCTTAATTTAGCTCAATATCTAGGATTTCATAAATTTGGGCATTTCTTAATAAAATCAATTTCCTAGTTCAATAGCCACTTTGATGTAATCACTAGTATGCAAATAACACTAACATAACATCATTTTATCAAAATTCAAGTTTTGGGTCAAGATTTCCTTACCTCAATTCACTTGATTTCCTTCACCAATCAAGTCTTCTAAGCTTGGTATTCCTCTTTTTAGCTTGTTGGAAGTTGATTTTCATTTGCCTCTTCTTTAAATTTGGTTGAGAACATGGTTCTCCTCTTTCTTTCTTCTTTTCCCCTTCATGTTTTCTTCTTCTTTTAAAATTTTAGGGATGAATGAATATTGTCTCATATTTATAATAGGGGCTGATTTGTGTAATGATTAAATGGTAGAAAAAATCAGAAATTTTGAGAATTCTCTAGATTAGTCATTGGGTACTGTTTATCTGAATTCTTGAGCTTTATTTTTGACCTTGTTCGGTTCCGAATTTATGAAATCAGTCATCATAGAAGTTGTAGGTTTCGGTCTTAGCTTTCTGACAATATAAAATTCATAAAAATTGGAGGTCAAATGTTATGGCTCAATTACTAAGGACTATACAGAGTAGAACATAAAAAAACATTTCGTATCGGAACTGCAATTGATTTGTCAAATGTTTGAAAGGTAATCAACGAGTACATACACACTTGAACATGATTTATATCATGGATTATGTCACCTAAAACATAGTGGTCGTTATAATTACCGGGGTGCTACAACTTTGACATGAGTGATGTGTTATATAATATGAAATCACACATGAGAGTGTTGGTGCTCGTGAAATTATTTTTCGGACATCCGGAAAATCATTTTCCGTTCCGGTACATAATTATTTTTCTATCATGTACCAGAAAACCTTTGGTATTTTGGCCATAACGTTGGCTATCGATGTCCAATTTCGGTGATCTTTATATGGCCGAAAATCTAATACGAAGATCCATAAATTTCATGTCGAGTATTTCTCTAAATTCGAAGTAGAACTAAGTCAACACTGCTCGTTTTCTAGCAATATTGTGTAGTTATAAATTTACTATTCATTAAAACATTTGTTCAATTATTTATTATTATTTTATTATCAAACAATATGTCCCTTACTATTTAAGGTAGCCCTATTCATCCTCTATCCAACACTCCTCTCATTTCATTGATTTTTCTATAAATCAATTCCCTCCTTCGTTCTTCATCCTTCATGATAAGGAAAGTATGGCTTTTGTAATTTCTTCAAGCTAATAGTAAGACAAGTAAGTTTCTAGCCCTATCCTCTCCAGTTTTTCGAATCTCAATCTTGCATTTCTCACCTTCATTTTTGAAATTCATATACACCTTAGAGAAAAGTTGATGCATTTGAGCATTTTAAGATGCCCATTAGTCCATTTGGTGTCTAAATGAATTAATTACATGTATTAATTTGATTGAATTCTCAAAATTGAAAAACATATAGTCACAACTGAATTTTGCTTTGTTGAAGGGTAAAGTTTGATTTTATTTTGTTGATGAAATTTTGTTATGAAAACAACATTTGAGGTGAAGGCTTATGGTGGTGTTTGTGACTGTGTCATAAAATGTAAGTGGTGTGTGTGGGGGAATGACTTGGCCGAATGTGAAGAGCTTGAGAGGAAAGCTTGACTTTTGTGTTTTAATGGTGATATGTAATGATTCATGCATTGGATAATACTAATTTTTTTTGATTGTTTTTGGTTTTTTTATATTGCACAACTTGAATGATAATGGATGTGATGGCCGGATACATGGTGGATAAGGATAAATAATTTTTATTATTTTAAATGTTTGATTTGGTATTTGATGTGTTGAAATATGAGGTATGAATGATATATTATGTATTATTAATGTAATGTATGAAATGTTGAGAACTGGAATCTCTAGAGCCATGGCCGAAAGTTAGATATTTAGGAGTTGGGTGTGTGATACTTATGATAATATTGTAAGTAAGGATTATGTATTTGTGTTAGAAATAATGGTGGTGGTGGTAACTTTGTATTGCCATGAGCTTAATGGAAATGTGAGTATGCGCATGTAGTGTTTGTGGAAATGTTGTGCTCATGGTGACACTGTAAGCATTGTAAAATGCTTGGTATGGTTGGAAGTGTTGTTAGTAATGGAATATGCATGGCCATGTGTGAATAGAATGGTTGATATAAAAGGAATATGGTTTAATGTAATATTTTGGATATTATCTTTGTTTCATGATAGGTCATGTCTAAATGATTATTGAAGTAATGTTAACAGGCTGATACATGTAGAAGTGGCGTCAAGTTTTAGGAGTGGGATATTATCATGGCATGCAAATTCATCGATAAGTTTAAGTCACCATAGTGGGATTTCTAGCCCGTTTTAGTTACTTGCATGTCAAAATTTCACCTTCTTTGTAGCATGCAGTCATGCATCATCTACGCATCAGATTAGGATCATAGGCATCCTTAAATGCTAATCATGTTTGTAAATCATGCCTTGTAGATTCAATGTAGGATATCCCACCTAGAACCACAAGGTTCCTCGAGCTATAGGGATAATTCCTAGCACTGTGAGTGGATGCTGCTTTTCTTTTTATGTTTTCAAAATAGTATATATTTATTTAATTAAAATTTTAAATCAAACTTACGTTAGTTTTAAGATTATGCTTTCTTGTTTTACATTACATGCTTTTCGGCATAGTTTTATATTTTTAGTACAATATTTGATTCGATGTTGTGAGGTTTACAGTTTTTAAACATGAGCAATTTTATATTTTTAAAGTTTACACATGATTTAAAGTTTACACATGTTTTTAGTACACATGGTCATATGCATCCTTAAATGCTAATCATGTTTGTAAATCATGCCTTGTAGATTCGATGTAGGATATCCCACCTAGAACCACAAGGTTCCTCGAGCTATAAGGATAATTCCTAGCACTGTGAGTGAATGCTGCTTTTCTTTTTATGTTTTCAAAATAGTATATATTTATTTAATTAAAATTTTAAATCGAACTTACGTTAGTTTTAAGATTATGCTTTCTTGTCTTACATTACATGCTTTTAGGCACAATTTTATGTTTTTAGTAAAATATTTGATTCGATGTTGTGAGGTTTACAGTTTTTAGACATGTGCAATTTTATATTTTTAAAGTTTACGCATGATTTACCTTTGTACTACATGATTCAAATTATATTTACTTTGGATTTATAAAATATTAGAAATATGGTTTTCAAACTATCAGTTCGTACTATCCCCTCAGCTTTAGCATCCCGGGATCGCTCTGATTGCCTCATGGGGCACTGAAACCCCCATGAGGCCTAGCAGCAGTTCAGTATTCAGCTTTCCCTGCCTACCCGGTGCTAGGTTCTTTTAGGTAGGTTTCAGGCTCCCAAGCCACAACACTGGTGAGTTTTTTCATGGCATCAGGTTTCTCTAATGAGTATTTTATAGAACATGTATTTTATTTCATTAAGTTTTCATGTATAAGAACATATTTATTTGTTTTGGTTTTCTCACAATTAAATGATTTTATAATATTTTTCACTTAACGTTCACTCACAATGTCTTTTATAAGATATGACCCCCCGGTAGTCTCTTTGTGTTTGCTGTGCATTTAATTAATGTATGTAATTATAAGATAATATGCATGATTGAGTACTATATATATATATATATATCTGGTGAAATGGCTTTAATGAATAAGCTATGCATGACTTCATGATCACTCACTGGATAAAATGATATCTTACAGGTTCTACCTTATGTACTAGATATAGGTAATGCAGATTTAGTATATTTATGGAAAATTTTCTTATCTTTTGCTTCGCCGGAGGGTAGTCTAGGGCCACATGGAGTTCGTGGGTTATCATCTTGGTGTCGATCATAGTCATATCTTCATGTGATCACGCGAAGTAATCATGTCGCTCTATGAGGAATTTGATCAGTTCCGCGCATAGCTTGAGCTTAAGTTGGGCCCCAATTTGGGTCTTGTGGTATGCCAGTTGGAGGTGGATCTGGACCTCATTGATTTCCTTAATATTGGGCTGATCTGGCTCGGCTCATCGAGGCCTATTATGTAATTGCTATGCATAAATAGGTTTGGCTTTCAGGGTTGTCTAGTAGCAACCCTTTGAGCCTGTTGATCTCCTCTGATTTCTTATACGCCCCACTTGGTGGGGAAGTTCAACGCTTGGTGGAATGTGGATGAGACTCCCCTCATGTCATGAATCTACGGGCGGCCGATAATCAAGTTGTAGGCTGAGTGGTAATCTAAGACTTGAAACGTCATCAGCTTATTCACCATTCTAGTGTATATTAGGAGTGAGATCTCTCCCAATGTAAACTTTTTCTCCCCATCCCCACTGAAACCGATCATCACTATTGATCGCCACATGATCTTGTCCAACTCTACACTCATGTCTGTTAGAGTTGTGGTGAAAATTATGTTGGCTGAAGAGCCAATGTCTACCAGCACACGCTTGATCATAAAATTGGCTATCTGCAATGAGATCATTAGGGCGTCGTGATGAGGGTTTGCCATGCCTGAACTCATATCATCGGTGAATTCCATGGTCAAGTTGGTACATACGTCTCCGATCAAATTTGTAAGCTAGGATGGTCCAATCGTGGATTCTCTGGCGTGTCACTTTGTGGCTGAGTATAAGACACCACTGATTTCCTACCCGTCTGAGATAATGTTCATAATATTTTAAATTGGAGGTGGTGGCAGGGGCCGTCTTCTCGGTCGCCTCTCTCATCCCTTCGGGCCAATGTAGCATTGTCTTTCTCTGTAAGCATGTTTTTCATATATTTTTTGTTTAGCAGCTGCAAGACCTCTAACCTTAGGGTTATATAATCGGCTGTCATGTGCCCGTAGTCTTAGTGGAACTCACAACACTTGCTCATGTCCTTCTTAGATTGTCCGTCTCTAAGGAGTGTGAGCCATCTTACTTCATTTCCTATCTTCTTGAGGACTGAAACCAATTCCCGGGAGACATATTAATGTTGTAGTATGGGAGCTTCGACCTGTTTGGCGATGACCGATTCTGAATTATGTAGGATGAGGGTCTGCGCTCGTAATCCCAATTGAGCGGCTGATGCTCTCTTCCCCATGGAATCCTCTATCTACTAGCTGTTGACCCATACCATCAAAATATTTGGGCCCCTTGGGGGATTCGAGATTTTCTCTTCATGGTGGCTGGTGGAATGGAACTTTCACGCTTCTTGTTCCTCTCGTCCTATTCCCACCGAATCTCAATTTGGGCCCAGGCCAACGTGTTATCCATGGTGTAGCATTGAAATTTCGTCAACTTTTTATAGAGCCCACTATCGGTGAGTAGACCATTTCTCAAGGCCTCTACAGCCATTGGTTGGTGGATATCTGGTATTGATATCCTCTTATTGTTGAAGCGATCCACGTAGCTTCATAGAGATTCCCCCTTCCATTATTGGATTGCAAAGGTCGTTTGTGATATTCTCAAGCTTGCGAATTATTCCACGAACTTGTCTGCCAACTCTTGGTATGATCTAATAGACCAATATGGGAGGTTAATGAATCAAGTGAGGGCTGGGCCTGCTAGCGTCTCTCCGAATCCTTTACACATTCCAGGCTCTTATTAGTGCGGAGCCAGAGCCGTATACATCATCTTATATTTGTATTGGACAACATGATCATCCAAGTCATAGATCCATCGTATAACCTTATTCTTAGGGGGCTAAACTTCTATGGAAGCTCTACGGAAGTGATGGTCTCCATGAAAAGAGTGTATGAAATTATCTTGTCCTGACTCTTCCTGACCGGTAGCCTCACTCCTAGTAGGATGGAGAGAATTGCCTCTTTGAACTCCTCCATCTCTTTGCGTATGGTAGAGGTGGCTTGTTGTGTTAGGTCCTCCGAAGGGAAATGGTTAGTCATCTGGTGGCTTTGAGGGCGATCATTTGGTGGTAGGTCGTTGATCGGTGAAACCACTTACGTAACGCAAGCGTTTGTATCATTCAAGTAGTATAAAATGTATCGATCCTACGAAGACTTAATACATAGGCTATCAATTTGTGAATCTAAATGTTTAAAGTATCTAATAGATTGATTATTGATTGGATGGTGATTTTTGTTTGAAAACAAGTAAATAAAACAGTGCGAAAGTAAATTTAAGGAAAAATCAATATTATAAAACTATCTATGGTTGTGAATCATTCCAATATCTTTTAAAGATGAAGTGATTATCTCATATTTGTGCAATATATCGGTTTATTAACCCGGAACACGAAATTATGCAAAAACCTCTGTCGATGGTCATATGCAAATACCCAAATAACCCAATTAATCATATTTCTATGTTAACCAAGTTACCTGAATTCATTAAGATTAAGTTCCAATTGTGGCTACCCCCGCCCGACAGGTATATGTCTATCCTAGAAGGAAATCTATTAAGGGGTATCTAATCCTCAAGGGAGATCGTGGGCTATTAAGTCTAAGGCTGAAACCTAAAATCCATTCGTCAAGTTCATTTTAAGTTTACCGGATCAATCTTATTAATGGCTAGTTAACAAGAAGCACTAAGCTTAAGACTTAATAAATAAACCTTTATATTACCCAAGATACAAAATAACCCCTTATAAACTGGTGATATTGGAATTCATCACAACCCCAGATAACATGTTTAGTTACAACACATATCTAGGACTAGTAAACGCGTAAATAAAGAAAATGACATAAAGTAAAAGCTTGGAAATTAAAAAGGTAAAATAAACAATAAAGAAAATGCTGGGGATAGATGATCCACTTTTATTATTTCTATTTTAGATATCTCCCTTATTATAATATTTTAACTTTTCATGACATTACCAACCGACCATATAGGCGGTATCCTGATTTAGTCAGATTTATGATTAATTCCAACCGACCATAAATGCGGTATCCAATTTAGTCAGGTTAAAATCAATTCAATTAAGTCCAACCGACCATAAAGGCGGTATCCCATTAAGTCAGGTTTTAAATAGTTTATATATTATAATTAAGGGAGATTAATCTAAATATTAGTAATAAAAGCTTAACTTTTTACCCCAGCAGAAGGAAGTTACCTCCTCATACTGAATAGTAAAAATAAAAAGTAAAAATAAAATAAGTACTATTACGTAAAATAAAAAATTAAATACAGAAAGTTGTAAATAAACAAATAAGATACAATCTTCTTAGTATTCTTAAGGAATTCCCCAGAAGAAGGTATGAATTTTCCTTCTGATTTCAGCTTCTATTTATAGGGAAAAATCTGCCACGCGCGTAGCGACGCAAAATAGCTTGCGCGTCGCGATGCACCACTCATTCAACACAATGATGACACATTTCCGGCCTCCGAATTATTAGCTCGGCATCGCGACACGTAAAGTTGTTCACGTCACGACGCGCACGTAAGCAGTGACGTGTTTTATCGGCAACATGGGATGATGACACGTGTCTGGCGTACGTTAGCACGATTGATGTGATGTTGACACGTGGCAGGCGCATGCTAGTAAGTGCGCATGATAGCAAGTCTCTCTGATTTTGACACGTGACAGGCGCACTTTAGTGGCGCATGATAGCAGGCGGCACATTTTAGCAACTGCGTATTTTAGCAAACATCGCATTTTAGCAAACGGCGCATTTTAGCAGGAAATTTACATTTTGGCTTTTTTATCTGTTTTTCGATGTTTTAGCCCCGAATTGTTTCCAGAGAGTCCTATTATTTTATTTATCTACAAAATAACAGAAAACACATCAAAATATTCACAAATCTCAAGAAACTATACAAAATATTAAGTAAAAGAGACGATAAATACTGATATATTTACCACTTATCAGTCGTCGCCAGCCACATCGTTGAATAACCCTAAGAGGTTAGTCTGAATGACAGGGTCACTAGGGTGGTCCTGAGTTCCTTGTGTTGGAGTTGGTGTTTGGAATGCCAATCTGATTGATGTATTGTACATTTTATTATTTATTAATAAAATAACTATATTTTCATTTCATACCTTACTAATAGTATTGTCATTATGCATATTAGATTGGTGTATAAATATGTTAAGAATGACATCGACCTTAGAATAGGCTTGTAGTAATACTGGACACTAGATAGTCCGATATTGGGATAAATATTACTATTATAAACTATTCTTAAAGTAAATATTCATAGTCGTTGGTTTTGGAATATGGTCAAATTCCTATAACCTAGAAGACTAGCACATGTCGTATATTTGAATTGGAGTTCCAATGGTTTAACCCGATGTACCATGAGCTTTGGAAGCTCGTATAGATGTGTGGGTATTGGTTAGACTGAATACTGAATGACTCACAAGTAATTCCTAATAGTTGGAAGTACACACCACCGTCAATGAGAATCTTCTCAAATCGAGTAGTATAAGTAATGCTTTGACTATAGGATAACATTGATTTTGTATAAGATCCTTCACACTCTAGTACCATATATGTCAGAAACCTTTCATGGTATGGCCTTTAGATGTTCATTGGGTGTGGACCGATGCACTCGTTAATCAAGTGCGAATCAAGATAGAATCTGTCGGCCTTGTATGTGTACCATAAGAGGTAAATCCAAATAAGTCACGATTCTTAAAGCTTCAGCCAAAGTCGATCATCTAGGATGGATCACATTAGTTATGAAGGATCGTGGACATGTCAATATGAGATGTGCGCCTCTGAAACTTGACGGTGTATTCTATGTTTCCTGAGCACAACTCGAATAGCCTACGACGCAGGAATTGTTAAACATATGTGATGACCTCGACTTGTATAGTTCAGAAAGGTCATTCATGTTCTTCGCGAATTTGGAGGAGGCTGAATTGTGTATATATTAGCTAGGCTTATATGACGAATGTGTCTGAACTTAGAGAGTCCCAATATGAAGTGTACTCGTTGAGCACTTGGGTAGTCGATTAATTTTGATAAAAGATAATATTCGATATTATATTTATCAACTAAGATAATCAAATGTTATTTGATAACATTGATTATTTACTTTGACTTAATTGGATTAATTCAATATTTACACAAGGGTTTTGTCATAATTTCATAATTATCTTTACCATTTAAGGATATTATGGTAATTGCAATTATGTAATTACATGTGTTTTTGGCTTGTTTTAATTGGATTAAATCAAAGTGGAAGACATGTAACTAATCAATTAATTAAGCTTTGTCTTGATTTAATTGGATTAAATCAAAGTTGTAGACAAAGATGATTAGTCACACCTAATTATACATATTTGGATAAATGAGATTAAGCCTACATAAAAGTTTATTAGAACTTTTATTAATTAAAAATTTCCTAAGTTTTGATATAAATAGCAAGTTTTAGGAAGGTTTTAATAAAGCTTAAGAAAGCTAAATACAAGCAACTCTTGGAGAAATTAGCCTAGAGAAGAGAAGTGTTTAGAGAAGCGTTGGAAAGTCTCTACAACATTTCAACAAGGAGGAATCAAGATAGGATCTTGAAGTGAAGCTTGCTTGCGTTGGAATCAAGATTGAATCTTGAAGTCAAGCTTGTTAATCCTTGAAAGTTTAACCATTTCAACAAAGGAGAAGTAGATTGGATCTTGCATCAAGCTTACTAGGTAAGTTTGAACTTCTCTTAAGTTATGTTCTTCATTAGTGAGTTTTTGATTAGTGAGACATATACTGATGAATTATGTATTAGATGCATGATTACCAAGCTTAAAGTTGAAATATGGATAATAAATTGTGTTAGGATGCTTTGGAAGTATAAACATAATGTTCTTGTTAATTAGGTCAAAGATGTTCATGTTGGACATGGAACAATTAATAAGATTTTGGAACTCTATATTAAAGCTTAGAGCTATGACTTCCATTCTATAATCACTTGACCACATTTGGGTGAACTAGAATTGTTCATGAGATATTTCATAGTGGGATTCTAAATTGGTTTGTGTTTTGATTCAAACAAATGCATCTATGTATTTAGAATACATGTATGTTAGTTGTATAACGTGTTGTTGTTGGTTTTGATGTTAAAATTGGTTTTAAAGTGTATTGAAATGATAGGAGAAAATTGGAAGTGTTTAGAATTGATTTGAAGGTTGAAATTGCTCACTACCTAGAGGAGCGTCGCGATACTGAGCATCATAATTCACAGCGTTGTGATGATAGAACATTCAGCTTTTGGAGTTGCTCTCGCACTTTGGAGCGTCGTGACTCTCAACTTCCGCATCGCGACACCAAGAGCTGATGAACACTAAAACTTCATTTTCTCCGTTTCGAAGCATCCAGACTCCGATTTCGTCCCCGTTTTTCCTACGAACTCGTATCAGAATATAGTTTTCATTAAAATATTTTAAAATACACCTATCACAAATATCTTTGAGTTAGACCCACTTTCGCTGCGTGGGGTACCGATCTGACCCTAGGGGTTCCATAACTGCCCCAACACTTTTCCACTGAGAGATAAAGGCTATCTGCTTCAATTACTTATGTAGGCTAGTGTTGGTGTTCCACATCATGAGGTTCTCCTCCTCCAGTGCTTGTAATCGTTCTTGAATAGCAGCTAACTATCCAACCACGAAGTCTGGGGTGTTTTCGTTACCAGAATCCATGAGTGGTATAAGATTTGTAGAATGAGAGATCATTGCTTGTTATGAATCACTGAGGCCACATGGTAGGCGTCAAATTATAGACGCTGAACTTCACTTTCGGACTACAACTGAGAATTTGTATGTGAGGGCACTAACGTCCTGCCAAACAAAGGCAAGTGAGTGAGGAGTAACTATTCACCGATGTGGTGGACACCGTAGACACTCCGACACTTAAGTAAGTGATAGTAATGAATAAAAAGAGAGAAGAAAAAGGTTAAGGGTTATCATGGTCTTCGTAGTTTGATTTTCATAAAGGCGATATGCTTATGTTTTAGAGAATGATGAGTACTTTGAGAACTCGACTGTGTGAGAGCCAAAGCTCTTGAGTGCCTCAATCCCTTGGACCCCCTCCCCATTTATAGGTTATGAAAGTAGCCTCTTAGTCGGTTTAGGATTCATTCCATTAGGAGATGGTAGTGGAGTCGTGATTTTATTAAGAATGCTTAGATGTCCTGAGATTAAGTGGAATCCCAATTGTATTTGGATTGGTCCAAATACTTAGTCTCCTTATTGGAAAATGGACTATGGCTAATAATATCAACTTAGACATCGTATAACATAGTATGCGATTATTTAGAGGACTTTTGGGTCGTATGGGCCTCCTACTACTGTGGGTATTCAGGCATGAGCCCTATTTATGAGTCATGTGCAGACCCATCTTCCAGTCACTGGAATTCGTGTGAATTGGGCAGTTCATAATGCTATTTTGGGCCAGATGAAGGCCACAAGTTATGTTTTAGTGCAAGTCTGATACGTGAGTCTGAGACATAATGATATTTGGGTCTCTAACCCAAATTTGGCCCGTACAGTGGCTTAGGGGATGGTCATGCCATCTCCTGCCAGTCACGTCCCAAATATAATGTGATGTGAAAGTTTTTTACTTGGTTTAGCAACTACGTCTATATCCAAGCCTTAAGTCCGCTCATTTGAGGATTCAATATACCATTTGAACTTCATGAGTGTCAACCAAACTGCTATATTATTCTTTTCGGGCTCGAAGATGACGGACATGGATAAATTTTTTACAATTTTCTTTGATGGATTGAAGACGATGTAAGTGTTTGGATTATAAAGAAATGGAGAACAAAGCTCCAACAATGAACAAACTCATCAATGAGAAAATAATATAAGTTTAAGTATTTGATTTGAGCTTGATTTTGGATAAACAAGTTTAGAGCTCTTTCGATGATCAAAAGATGAAATATAAATAAAGTTAGAAATGTTTAATCAAGAGAAAAACACCACAAGCACTTCAATTTATATTTATCATTGAAAACTAATTGTTATGGCAGTTTCTGTCAAGTTCGGTCAACCTAAGATGTATGGTTTGGTCGACCTAATAGTTGACGTGGCATATGATCGTTGGACGTTCGGTCGATCTAAGTCCAGTACGCTGTTGAATTCAAACAATGACTTTCTCATTAATATAAAATATATCTTTAAAAATTTATAAGTTTGAAAACATTATTCTTTTAAGATCAAACCAAGCTTTTAATTTTTGATGAAAACATGCAATTTTATAAGTTACGCACAAGAAAAAAATTCATTTAAAATCTTAAGTGCTTATCATGCATGATCCTACTTAACAAGCATATAAAAAATGAAAATGATATACCATAATCTATTCTTCTTCATTCTTGAATTTTATTGATCTATACTTTTGATTCTTTCGTTCTTGAGCTCATTTTTTATACTTGCATTTCATGATTTTCCATGTCGGGAGCTTTTACTAAAATACTATTGATGTATGATTTGTTATAATCAAAATTAATATGGGACATGAGACCAAAAAGGTTAACAATTCCCCCTTTTTGATGATGACAAATACTAATACATTTTGTCAATTCAAAGCACTCAAAAGCACAATTACTAGTGAAATAAACTTTTTTTCACATGGAAAATGTCATTAATCATGGAAAACAAACTCATATAGATAAATTTAAGACATACGAGTTTCAAGCACCATTCTTGAATTTTCTTAAATACTACTATTGATTCCTTTGATCTCAAGCTTCTTTTTTAATACTTGCACTTCATGATTTTCCATGTCGGGGTGTTTTTAATAAAATATAATTGATATGTGGTTTGTTATTATCAAAATCAAAATAACATATGAGACTGAAAATGTCAACAATCTCTCTCTTTTTGATAATGACAAATACTCGTGTATTTTGTCAATTCAAAACATTCAAAAACACCATTACAAGTGAAATAAATATACGCTCACATGGCTTATATTAACTAATCATGGAAAACAATCTCATATAGATAAACAATTTTACGGATATGAGTTTCAAGCATCATTCTTGAATTTTGTTAAGCTCTATTCTTGATTCATTCGATCTCGAGCTCCCTTTTTATGCTTGCACTTTATGATTTTCCATGTCAAGTGCCTTTACTAAAATATCATTGATACATGGTTTGTTATCATCAAAATTAACATTAAGGCATGAGACTAAAAAAGTCAACAATCTATTCTTTTTTGATGATGGAAAACACTTATGTATTTTGTCAAGTCAAAATACTTAAAAAGACAATTACTAGTGAAATAAATATATGTTCACATATCACATGTTCACTAGTCATTGAAAAGAAGCTCATATAGATAAAATAATTTTAAGCATATGAGTTTCAAGCAATCAACCACAATCAAAATGTTGGGGTTATATTCGGCGGAAGCGTAGTTCAGGCGAAATTATAGTTTAAATTTTTTTAAACTTACCGAATAAGTTATTCAATATCCCATATGAATAATTCATTCTTATTTCACCTTAACATTTTATTCGATATCGAATAACGATATAAATAATTTAGAAAATATTTTTCTGTAAAATAGCATAAAACACATTTACGATCGAACCGACCAACCAATACTACACGGGGCTGCCCATGTCAACCCCAATAGTACTTGGGCAGTTCATGGACTGTCCGAACAGTGACCAATTCAATGTTTGAGCAGCCTTTACCCGGTTAGCTCAAAATTCACCTGATAACACCGTTTTCACGTATTTTCACTCCGAAATAATTTAGGGCAATTATTCTAAATCCCAATACACATATAATATATTTAAATAACATATTTTTCATCATAAAATTTTTAAAATTTCCAAATATGATCTGGATATATAAAAATTCATTTTTCATGCCTTAAATCCAACTTTTCTTAACATAAATCTAATTAATCACAACATCAAAGCCTCCACAAATGAAGAACTCAAGAATAATTCTAGGTATTATTAGAGTGGGCATAACACCCTAGAATGAAGACCAATCGTCATATGATAAAAATTGAATTAATATTACCTAATATTGATCAATATAAATTCACACATGCATCTAACCACAAAATCCATCAACCAAATAAAAAATCCCCAAATTTTAGAGTGAAAAAGAGTTTCTAAAATATTTGTATCACACAAGAACAATAAAATAATTTTTTTAGGTTAAAAATATTAAAGATTACCTTTAATCTTCAAACTTTATTCAAGTTTTTACTCTTATCTTGATTCTTTCTCTCTACTATCTTTGTTGTATTTTCTAAAGTTGAAGTTAGCTAGGTTTCTAAACAACTCACAAAAGAAAATTAATTTTTCCTTTTATACTACATATTGGCGTGAGCTAGGGAGGGATTTTTGATAATTTTAAATTCAATTAATTTAATTAAATATCAAGTTAAATTTATCAAAATCAATCTGAACACTCTAACCTTTAAAAACCATGCCATTATTAACCAAAAATAATTAAACATATTACATAATAATTATGAAATATAGATTTTATTTAATTATTTAAATATCTAAATAAATAATTACTATATATGTATTTTTATTTACACTAAATAAAAAAATACATATATTAATCACATGTGTCAAAAACTCATTTGGCAATTAATTAATATGTATCTAATCAAATTTTGTATCAAATATAAATACACATTAATTATAAATTGATCGAAATGCCCCTAAACATGTGTAGTTTCGTTTAACCGTTAAACGATTTGAATTAACTCATTTAATCCGAGATAGTATTATGAATAATCTGTATTATTCATAACGCATTGCCCAAGTGCTCAACGACTACACTTCATATTGTGAGACTCTCTAACTTCATGTTTATTCGTCATAAAATTCAATTTCGTGTCCATAATTCACCCACTCATAAATTATGACGACCATAAATAATCTCGTTAAACTATCCATATTATACCATGGATATTTATGGGAATGTCAAATCCCTGAGGTATAAAATAGTCAACTTATAAATTTACAATCTTTATATAACACTCGGAACTCGCTTCTACACTGTACCATGGTTTTAACAGATCACAATCACGTGCATGATTCCTATGCCATGTACACATGACTGATAGATCCTATCTGATACTTACATGATATCATTAGCATGAGTCCACACCCACAGAATAGTAGGAAGTCTAATCTAAATAGATCGGTGACATGACTGCCATCAAAGTGGAGAGGATAACTCATATATCTACAATGGTATCTCAAGTCGAAGGACCAGAATGCTACTCTACTCGTGAAGATTCATATTGATGTTGGTGTACCATCTATTAGGAAATCTCCGTTGAGTCGTTCAGTGTTTATCAAATAAATATCTACACATCTATACGAGTCTCTCGAGACTCATAATTCATTGGGATAAACTATCAAACCAAATCTTGATATACGAAATATACTGATCTTGGCAGATTTTACTTACCGATCTGTGTTAGTAAATATTGACTATGAATTTTATTTGAGAAAATACACTTATAATGACACTTCCCAATATCAATTACAAACTACGTTGTAACTGCGTACTACATTGTAAATCATGGGGTCTTTGTCTAATATGTACATATCACTAAATCAGATTTAGTTTCAATCTAATCTATATTAGATTGAATACATATAAAAAAGACAAGAGGTGTTACCATAAATAGTAATATTATACAAAAATATATTATTTGTATTCATGTATTAGATATAGATACAATCTTGATTGGCGCTTTGAGCACCAATCCTAACAATTTCTCTCACTTGCTCTAATGTCAATCCACGATATCATATACACATCTCAATATGTATCTTATGTGCATGGCCCTCAAGAGCTCACCTGATACTTAAATGGTAGGCAACAACGAGTAGGTTCGCTATTACACTTTGAGTTTTTCCAACAAACATAAACGTTTCATTTAGCCAGCAACATTCATATTTTGTAGAACCTAATTTCTACATCAATATAACTCAGATGCGACATCAATATTGTGCTACAGCTACTAAATTATCCAAGTATTTAGGGATCAAATCCAAAATATTATGCAGACACCCGCAAACACAATACTAATATCAAAACTTATAATCTATACAGTCACTATGCAACTTCATAAGTCAATGCTTTATAAGTTGTAAATAATTCCACTCACACGGTAGGATCATACGTGACACTCCTATTGCATCTTTTCTGTCTTTATAAGACATAGACCGTCTAACATCACAATTAGACTCAAAAATAATTTGACTATAATAATATTCTTCATGAATAAGAAACTCGTTCTTAATATCTCAAAGATAACAAAGAACATATTTCAAGACTCATCCTATGGTCTACATCGTATCAAAATATCTCGTAACAATTACGATTAAATTGATATCTTTAATCACACATAATACAATATTCATTATGCAATCATCCTATGAATGTATAAGATTGACTAGACATTCTAATAAATTTTTTTCGACTATGGAATCATCCTTTACGAAAGATGAATACTATATATAAGAGACACTATCTGTTAGATAGTTATATTAACTGTCACACAGATAGTCATATTGTGTCTTTTTATTAGATCAATTCTAATTAAATCTAAGCACATGTGTGAATAAAAATTTTGTAACATCAATATTTACTTCCCTTAATAGAAAAGATGTTACAAAATGAAAGGTTAAATGCCTATTTAAAAAATTGTAACTTCTAAATTAAATCCAAAGGTTTCCAAAACCCAAATTTAGAAATTACTATCTTAACCTTTTCATTTAATTATATCTAATATAATTAAATCACATGTGTTTAAATATAATATATTTAATAAAACCATATATTAACTTTTAATATAATGTTTCAAGTGTGACATAATAATATTATTAATCATATTAATAATATTTATACCTTTGTGAGTATATAATTGGACTATCCAATAATATTAAATCTGCTACAGTATATCGAGCTAGCACGGGGACCAAATGGACCTACGGTTCCGAGCTTCAATAATCTCGAAATATTAATTAAGCTCTTAATTAAAAATTCCGAATTATTAACTCCGGGTTATTCCACTAAAAACTCGAAATTGCACTCGTGTTGCCGTAGATGATATATTAAGCCGAACCAAGTCGATGTCCATCAATATAGTCACTACATATAGATTAACCCTTAACGAATATCTCGTAATTAGAGCCTGGTCATAATGTCTGTTATACCCCTCTAATTATTTTTACCTTAAGTACCATTGATTCTCTAATGAATGATTTATTCATAACAATTATGAATTTTAATCTTTCTATTCGTAATAGAAAGACTTGAGCGCTCTAACCGTTCAAGTACCGAATAAACCCTTAAGAAAGATACCCCTCTACTTCTCGCAAGAAGGAGTGAACTTCATATCTATGTAAAACGTTCCCAGCTACACAATAGACCATGCCCCCAAAGTACGTAGCTATTGGTCGAGACTGCTACACCAACCTCACCTTTGTAAATCAAAGGATATAGCCTGCCATGCAGGAGTTCGTAGTACACTCAGGATTAAGATCAATCCATATATGACCATCTAGTAGATCGAAATGACTTTCTTTATTTAACGGATGTTATTAGAATGTCATTTCCATCTGGGTCCAGTCCTATATGATCACATCATACAAGGTGCCTCCATTCTCATGTCTCTACATGGATGATCCCGAATCAAATTCGCCATACATATATAAAAATGACCGCAGCTATAGATAAACCACAAACAAAGTACCCGCTTTGTTTGCTATCTGTGGACTATTTAAGATTAAAAACTTAAGGCTTAAATCCTCTTATGTATGACACTCATACACTAAGTCTGAAGGCACATAAGTAATCTAGGGTAATCAAGATAATTTATAATGTGCGAAAATTAAACAAACATTATGATAAATGAATAATGCATCATTTTATTTCAAAACAAATAAAGCCGTCTACATTACACGTAGCTCAATGGCATACATCCCAACAATCTCCCACTTGCACTAGAGCAAATGGGACATGTCACGTATTCCTAGACCATCTAGGTGACCTTCAAACACTTTAGCCGACAAGGTCTTTGTAAACAGATCGGCCAGGTTCTCTGTGGATGCAATCTTTGTGACAATAACGTCTCCTCTCTACACTATCTCCCTGATGAGATGATATTTCCTCTCTATATGCTTTCCCCTCTTATGGCTTCTTGGATCTTTGGAGTTTGCCACTGCACCATTATTATCGCAATAAAGTGTGAGTGGTCTATCCATATATGGAACAACTTCCTGATCTCCCAATAATTTACGGAGCCAGACTGCTTCCTTTGCTGCTTCACAAGCTGCTACATATTCAGCCTCCAAGGTGGAGTTAGCAATGTAAGATTTCTTTATACTCCACCATACTATAGCCCCACCACCTAGAGTAAACACTGATCCGGAATATACAAGCATATAATCTCTCGTTCTCTTAAGATACTTGAGAATATATTTCACAGCCACCTAGTGATCCAATCATGGGTTCGACTAAAACCTACTGACTACTCCCACTGTAAAACAGATGTCCGGTCTCGTGCATAACATAGCATACATGAAAGTACCAATTGCTGAGGTATATGGGATATGTCTCATTTCCTCAACATCTTGAGGTGTCTTAGGAGACTTTTCCTTTGACAAATGAATTCCATGCCGATAAGGCAAATTGCCTTTCTTGGAATTCTGCATCCTAAATGGCATAAGGATCTTGTCGATATATGATGCTTGAGACATAGCTAACATTCATTTCTTGCGATCCCGAAGTATCTGAATCCCAAGAACATAACTGGCCTCTCCCAAATCTTTCATTTGGAATTGGTTAGCTAGCCAAGTTTTCACGTCTGATAATATCTTTACATCATTCCCAATGAGTAAAATATCATCGACATATAAAACAAGAAAAACCACCTTCATGTCAATGACGCGCTTGTATACACAAGGCTCATCAACATTCTGCTCAAAATCATAAGACCTGATCGTGGTATCAAATCTTATATTCCAAGATCGAGATGCCTACTTAAGTCCATAAATGGACTTTTGCAGCTTGCAAACCTTTTACTTTTAACCTTGGGTTATTGTAGGACATATAAATCGGTGACGCTGTTCCGGGCTCGCAGCCCGGTCGAGAGTACGGAGTAGCCCGCATATGACTAAAACGAAGAAATAAAATGGAGTCGCCACCCAGTGTGAACTGGGAAATGATTTAAGGCCGCACTCACCCCTCACAAGGGAAGACCTCAAACCATTGGGTTCAGAATGGTCCCTTACTTATGTCACTTGTAATGAATGGACTTGTGCGATAATCTAACCAAGTCTACGCAACATACACATACAAGAATAACCTTTTGCATACAACCTATATCTAAGTCCGCATGCATAGAAGTAAATCGACATAACGGAAATTACACAATTCATAAACAATGAAGCGCAATAGTGTAACTAATAACAACTATGAAGGCATTAATAATGAAAGCGAGCATGCAATCTCATGAACATATCGAATAAATAAATGCGGAAATATAAATAAAAGTAAAAGAAAGACGATAATGATATGGTTAATTACGTAATGCAAAAGGAATGACCAAAGAGGCAAATATGCATGAAACATGATAACAGAAACTGTCCAGTACGTGCGCATTCGTGTAACGTCCGTGAACGCATTCGAACGGTAAACAAAATGTCCGCGTTCGTATAACATTGGAGAACGCATTCGAACGGGATAAGACTTGATGCACGGTAAAACAAAATGCATGCGCGTTCATGTAGCTTTCTAGTACACGTTCGAACGTAAATGAAACAAAATATCCACGTTCGTATAGCGTTCAGAAATGCATTCAAATGAGGTAAGACTTGATGCATGATAAAACAAAAAATAGATGCGCGTTCGATTAGCGTTCGTAAACGCGTTCGAACGGAATGAGGTAGAATGCATACGTTCGTGTAGCGTTCGAAAATATAGGACCTTTTCTCAAATAGAGGACCTTTAAACCAACATAATTAGCCCATGCGCATCAAATAACAATGCATAGAAGATAAATAAAGTAATAATATGGGACCTTGTATGCCCGATTGAACATATTTCACATTCAATCGAGTGTATCTCGTCTGGCGCGGCAAAACATCATGGTAAAGGTAGCCTTTAGGCATTTCCCACGAATGGAGGATCTTTAATCCACCCTAGTTAGCCCATGCGCATTAGATTAACAATAAAGAAAAAGACACATAGAAAGTAGATAACAGAACAATGATTATAAAAATGCCTAAGACATGATAAAAGAATCTGTCCTGAATGCTCGCGTTCGTGTAGCATTCGTAAACGTGTTCGAACGGGGATGAGACAAAATGTTTGTGTTCAAGTAGTGTTCAGGAACACGTTCGAACGGGATGGTGAGAGTGGCATCCATAATCCAGTAAACACATGCGGGAATGTTTCCCCAAGTGGTACGTGGAGTTGTATCCCAAGTACAGACCGCACTACCGTCCATTCTGATTCGGCTATGGAATTTATGTCTAGGTTTCCATCCGATATACCACGAGAGGCAACATTCAAGCGTAAACACAATGCAATCATAAAAATGGACATGAAGTATGATAATGCATATAACAACACATAAACAAAGAAAGAAACATGCAGAATGACAAAGAGCTAATAATATGAAATAAATGCGCGATAAATAGATAAATGAACGTTAAAGAAAGATGTGACCAAGAATTTGGTCATCTTTGATATAGGACCTGGCACACCAGTTTGGATATATTTCATGTCCAACCAAGCGTGCCGCATCCAAACTGCAAAATAAAAAGTAATAAAGGGTGCCCTCAGGTCTTACCTTTTAAGTTGCTCCTCGAAAGTGCGTCACGTCGTCGCCGGAAGGGTTACTGCTCCGTAACTTTTCTGGTTTTCTGGTCCAATGTTTTCCTTCGCCGTTCCGCTGTTCTCGCTGCTGCTTTCTCGGTCTTTCCTCTCTGTTTTTAGCTGCTCATTTGCCACTGTTTAGTGGTTATTTTTAGGATTGTTTTAGAGGTAGTTTTTGGTGATATAGGGGACTGTTTTGGGCTGCATTTTTCGGTAATGTAGGGGTCTATTTTGGGTGTGATTTTCGGTAATGTAGGGGCTGTTTTGGGGGTAATTTTCGATGGTGCAAAGGCTGGTTCTTGTTGTTGTGTTTGCGTGAATGAGCTCTAGAGAGAGGAGTCCATGTCTAAGTGAAGAGAGAGGGCTTAGGGTTTTCTATTATTTTCTTATGTTTTTTTTTCTTGAAGATTGTTGTGAGTCTCTAAGGGGTTAAGGGTTTGGAATTTTGGTTTCTTTTATAATGGTGCACTAGGGTTTCTAGGTAAGGAAGGGAATCATGTCCATAAGGGAGGTGATTAATTAATTTATTAAAGGAAATGATCTTGTGTAATTTTGGTGGGGATATATTTATTTTGGGAGGTGATTGGATTTGATTTATTTAGTTTAGGAAGATGATTTGTTTTATTTAATTTGGAATGTGATTTATTTAATTTAGGAAGGGTGATTTGATTTGATTTGATTTAGTTTGATTGGATTTAATTTGATTAGGAAGGGTATTATTTTGATTTTAATTGGATTTGATTTAATTTGTGACATGTGTTTTAAATGTTTTAATTATTTTTGGATTGGGCTTGTGGGCTTGGTGTTATGGGCTTTGGATGGGCTTGGGCGTGTGGCTAGCAGTAAAACAGAAATACCAATGGTCGTTCGAACGCTTATTCAGACGCTAAATGAACGCCCGCAATCTATTCGCCGTTCGAAAGTGTTTCTGAATGCGGCATGAACGCACATCCAGTGAACAAGTGAATTAAATCTGATGACGTACTTATCCTGAATTTCCCCTTCCGACATCTGTTTCCCGCAACTTCCACAACTTATCGGGTAGTGCTTCCAAACGAGGCTCATCATCGGGCTCATGCAAAAATGCAAGTGTCTACAGTCGCCCCCACTTTGATGGGCTTGTGCAGTGTATGATAGTGACAATCCTATGAAAGTCATGCATGCATTTTTACTTACCTGGCTCGCCAAATGCTGCCTGACTTACAAGTTGTTGAGATGCTTCAAACTAATTTGATGGTGGTGTGGTGCAGTGACCACTGGTCCATTCCCGAACCGTTACTATAAGGTGGTCCATTCCCGAACCGTTACTGTGAGGTGGTCCATTCCCGAACCATTACTTTATGGTGGTCCATTCCCGAACCGTTACTGTGAGGTGATCCATTTCTGAACCATTACTGTATGGTGGTCCATTCCTGAACCGTTACTGTGAGGAGGTCCATTCCCGAACCGTTACTGTATGAGGTGGTCCATTCCTGAACCGTTACTGTATGGTGGTCCATTCCCGAACCGTTACTGTGAGGAGGTCCATTCCCGAACCGTTACTATATGAGGTGGTCCATTTCCGAACCGTTACTGTGAGGTGGTCCATTCCCGAATTGTTACTGTATGAGGTGGTCCATTCCCGAAATGTTACTGTGAGGTGGTCCATTCCCGAACCGTTACTGTATGAGGTGGTCCATTCCCGAACTGTTACTATGAGTTGGTCCATTCCCGAACCGTCAATGTGAGGTGGTCCATTCCCGAACCGTTACTGTATGAGGTGGTCCATTCTAGAACCGTTACTGTATGAGGTGGTCCATTCCCTGACCGTTACTGTGAGGTAGACCATTCCCTGACCGTTACTGTGAGGTGGTCCATTCCAGAACCGTTACTGTGAGGTGGCCCATTCCCAAACTGTTACTGTGAGGTGGTCCATTCCCAAACCGTTACTGTGAGGTGGTACATTCCCGAACCGTTACTGTGAGATGGTACATTCCCGAATCGTTACTGTGAGGTGGTACATTCTCGAACCCTTACTGTATAAGGTTGTCCATTCCCGAACTATTACTGCGAGGTGGTCCATTCCCGAACTGGGACTGTTAGGTGGTCCATTCCCGAACCGTTACTGTGAGGTGGTCCATTCCCGAACCGTTACTGTGAGGTGGACCATTCCCGAGCCGTTACTGTGAGGTGGTCCATTCCCGAATCGTTACTGTGAGGTGGTCGATTCCCGAATCATTACTGTATGAGGTGGTACATTCCCGAACCGTTACTGTGAGGTGGTCCATTCCCGAACCGTCACTGTATGAGGTGGTCCATTCCCGAACCGTTACAGTATGAGGTGGTCAATTCCCGAACCGTTACTGTATGAGGTGGTCCATTCCTGAATCGTTACTGTGAGGTGAGCCATTCCCGAATCGTTAATGTGAGGTGGTCCATTCCCGAACTGTTACTGTATGAGGTGGTCCATTCCCGAACTGTTACTGTGAGGTGGTCCATTCCCGAACCGTTACTGTGAGGTGGTCCATTCCCGAACTGATACTGTGAGGTGGTCCATTCCCGAACCATTACTGTATGAGGTTTTCCATTCCCGAACCATTACTGTGAGGTGGTCCATTCCCGAACTGTTACTGTATGAGGTGGTCCATTCCCGAACCATTACTGTGAGGTGGTCCATTCTCAAACCGTTACTGTGAGGTGGTCCAATCCCGAACCGTTACTGTGAGGTGGTCTATTCTTGAACCGTTACTGTGAGGTGGTCCATTCCCGAACCGTTACTGTGAGGTGGTCCATTCCCGAACCGTTATTGTGAGGTGGTCCATTCCCAAACCGTTACTGTGAGGTGATAGGCTGGTCGCCCCCAGCCTTGGTTTATCTTTTTTGCTCTCCGCTGTTTGCACTAGGTCAAGGTGGACCACATGATATGGCATTCTATGTCATCATATTATATAACATGCTACGAAATAGTCCCAATATTTACACATATAATTGCCCTAAAAGAATGCCCAGTTTTGAAACCAGAGAACCTTCAAAACATTCAACGCAACTCAAATCCAAGTCTTTTAATAAATGATCTAAGCCATACTCAAAGTGTGTGTGTGCAAAGGTTCCTTTGCAGATTCATCCCCAGGTAAGCCAACTCAATGATTTTGTCAAAAAATGGGATCGATGGGTCAAACCAACCTAGATGTCTCAATTATGCCTGCAGTTTCTTTTCTGTGCTCAATGTGGTATGGTTTTCTTTCTCTTTTGTCTCTTTCTTTTTTCTTTTCATTTTGAACTTTTTTTCTTTTCTTTTCTTTTTCTTTTTTCTTTCTTTCTCTTTTAACACACCTACCCTTTAAGGTAGTATTTCTCCTCATGGTGGTCCTAATACTCGCCCATGGGTAGCTTCACGCTTATCGGTTATAGGTGGTTTAGTTCTTTTCCTTAGAGACTTTTCTTTTATTTTCAACCATACCACACATCATAACACAAGCAAATCAAGATAGACATCTAAGCAAACAGTCATTCACCGACCTACAATTTCTTCGACTAGTCACCTTGCCAACTACTCAGGTTTTCACCGCTAAGAACCTATAGTGAAGTGCTTACGAGTCTAACATAGATCAATCACTCAAAGTATCAGATAAAAGCACATCAAGAGTTTATCGTTTCTAAGATTTCACCCTAAAGCAAACCATTTTATCATCGGACTCATGTCTAACTATCAAGGACTAAAAACAAGCAATATCTTTTTTTTTCACAATGGTCTTTCTATCCTTGCCGTGTAATTTTCTGTTCCTCGGTTTCCTTTTCCCCGACATCCAGGTTTGCTAAACTCTTCTTGACAAATCTTTTTTTTTCCTCTAACCCAACAGATATCTATAATGGCTTTTAAAACACGGGGTTAACATGATGTGTGTATGCGTGAGATGCATGAGATGCGTGCGATGTATGAGATTTAATATGCATGTGGTTATCAAAAGCATAAATGGGCAACTTCTATAGGATATATGACTATGGTTCTCATGCGGGTTTATAGGAGTATAAATAAAGGCTCTCGCCGGCGTAGGATTGCCCACAACTAGGTCTCCCCACTCAAGGGTTCGAGCGACCAAGTGAGCACACATTTTTTATACGCTACGGTACGTGCCAACAAGTGATGATACATGAATGACTGTCAAATGGATTTCTTATTGAAGATTCCCTAGTGGGAGGGTGGAGCGAACTCTCTTAAATACCCTTGCCTCTTAAGCTCTTATCGCCTTGGTGACAGGAATAAACAATAGATCCTCCAAATTAGTCCATCAGGGTAAACGTTGAGTAAATGATTATGTCGACGTCTTCACAGCTTTTCCTTTTGGCTATAAAAGGTAGTGAGTGAAGGAAGACGCCAAATCATTACCCAACTCTAATAATGCCTTTGGTTAAATCCTTTGGTCCTAACCCACTTGCAGACACGGTTAAATAAAACAAAAATAAAAAACATTACAAGACATTATTTCCGGGACGATTCTCTATCCCCAGTGGAGTCGCCAGACTGTAGGACATAGAAATCGGCGACGCTGTTCCGAGCTCGCTGCCCGGTCGGGAGTATGGAGTAGCCCGCGTGGGACTAAATCGGAGAAATAAAATGGAGTCGCCACCCAGTGTGAACTGGGAAATGATTTAAGGCCGCACTCACCCCTCGCAAGGGAAGACCTCAAACTGTTGGGTTCAGAATGATCCCTTACTTATGTCACTTGTAATGAATGGACTTGTGCGATAATCTAACCAAGTCTACGTAACATACACAAAAAAGAATAACCTTTTGCATACAACCTATATCTAAGTCCGCATGCATAGAAGTAAATCGACATAATGGCAAGCACACAATTCATAAACAATGAAGCGCAATAGTGTAACTAATAATAACTATGAAGGCATTAATAATGAAAGCGAGCATGCAATCTCATGAACATATCGAATAAATAAATGCGGAAATATAAATAAAAGTAAAAGAGAGGCGATAATGAAATGGATAATTACGTAATGCAAAAGGAATGACCAAAGAGGCAAATATGCATGAAACATGATAACAGAAACTGTCTAGTACGTGCGCATTCGTGTA
Organism: Zanthoxylum bungeanum; assembly: GCA_019454045.1. NCBI lineage: Eukaryota > Viridiplantae > Streptophyta > Magnoliopsida > Sapindales > Rutaceae > Zanthoxylum > Zanthoxylum bungeanum. Next base: position 194,677 of record SKCR01036105.1, read on the forward strand.
ACGTCTATGACCGCGTTCGAATGGTAAATAGAATGTCCGCGTTCATATAGCGTTCGAGAACACGTTCGAACGGGATAAGACTCGATGCACGGTAAAACAAAATGCATGCGCGTTCGTGTAGCTTTCTGGTACGCGTTCGAACGTAAATGAAACAAAATATCCGTGTTCATATAGCGTTCGGAAATGCATTCGAACGAGGTAAGACCTGATGCATGATAAAATAAAAAATAGATGCACGTTCGAGTAGCGTTCGTAAACGCGGTCGAACGGAATGAGGCAGAATGCATACGTTCGTGTAGCATTCAGAAACGTGTTCGAACGAGATTACTAAAATGGCATTTGAAATGACACAAACACATGCATGGATAAACAAATACATAATGTAGGACCTCAAATGCCCGATTGAACATATTTCACATTCAATCGGGTGTACTTCGTCCGACACGGCAAAACATCGTGGTAAAGGTAGCCTTTAGGCATTTCCCTCGAATAAAGGACCTTTAATCCACCATAGTTAACCCATGTGCGCTAGATCACAATGCATGAATAAACAAAGAGATAATATGCGAAAAATAAATAACGGAATAATAAAAGGCGCGGCAAAATATCGTGGTAAAGGTAGTCTTCTAGACTTTTTCTCAAATAGATGCGCGTTCGATTAGCGTTCGCAAACGTGTTCAAACGGAATGAGGCAGAATGCATACGTTCATGTAGCGTTCGAAAATAGAGGACCTTTTCTCAAATAGAGGACTTTTAAACCAACATAATTAGCCCATGCGCATCAAATAACAATGCATAGAAGATAAATAAAGTAATAATATGGGACCTTGTATGCCCGATTGAACATATTTCACATTCAATCGAGTGTACCTCGTCCGGCGCGGCAACACATCATGGTAAAGGTAGCCTTTAGGCATTTCCCTCGAATGAAGGACCTTTAATCCACCCTAGTTATCCCATGCGCATTAGATTAACAATAAAGAAAAAGACACATAGAAAGTAGATAGCGGAACATTGAACACAAAAATACCTAAGACATGATAAAGGAATCTGTCCAAAATGCCCGCGTTCGTGTAGCGTTCGTAAACGCGTTCGAATGGGGACGAGACAGAATGTGTGCGTTCGAGTAGCGTTCATGAACGCGTTCGAATGAGATAGAGAGAGTGGCATCCATAATGCAGTAAACACATGCGAGAATGTTTCCCCAAGTGGTACGTGGAGTTGTATCCCAAGTACAGACCGCACTACCGTCCATTCGGATTCGGCTATGGAATTTATGTCTGGGTTTCCATCCGATATACCACGAGAGGCAACATTCAAGCGTAAACACAATGCAATCATAAAAATGGACATGAAGTATGATAATGCATATAACAACACATAAACAAAGAAAGAAACACGCGGAATGACAAAGAGATAATAATATGAAATAAATGCGCGATAAATAGATAAAGGAACATTAAAGAAAGATGTGACCAAGAATTTGGTCATCTTTGATATAGGACCTCGCACACCCGGTTGGACATATTTCATGTCCAACCGAGCGTGCCGCATCCAAACTACAAAATAAAAATTAATAAATGGTGCCCTCAGGTCTTACCTTTTAATTTGCTCCTCGGAAGTGCGTCATGTCGTCGCCGAAAGGGTTACTGCTCCGTAACTTTTCTGGTTTTCTGGTCCAATGCTTTCCTTCGCCGTTTTGCTGTTCTCGTTGCTACTTTCTCCATCTTTCCTCGCTGTTTTTATCTGCTCCTTTGCCGCTGTTTAGTGGTTATTTTCAGGATTGGTTTTGGTGATTTTAGGGCTATTTTTAGGATTGTTTTAGGGGTAGTTTTTGGTGATGTAGGGGACTGTTTTGGGCTGTAATTTTTGGTAATGTAGGGGGCTATTTTGGGTGTGATTTTTGGTAATGTAGGGGCTGTTTGGGGGTAATTTTCGGTGGTGCAAGGGCTGGTTCTTGTTGTTGTGTTTGCGTGAATGAGCTCTAGAGAGAGGAGTCCATGTCTAAGTGAAGAGAGAGGGCTTAGGGTTTTCTATTATTTTCTTATGTTTTTTTTTCTTGAAGATTGTTGTGAGTCTCTAAGGGGTTAAGGGTTTGGAATTTTGGTTTCTTTTATAATGGTGCATTAGGGTTTCTAGGTAAGGATGGGAATCATGTCCATAAGGGAGGTGATTAATTAATTATTAAAGGAAAAGATCTTGTGTAATTTTGGTGGGGATATATTTATTTTGGGAGGTGATTGGATTTGATTTATTTAGTTTAGGAAGGTGATTTGTTTTATTTAATTTGGAATGTGATTTATTTAATTTAGGAAGTGTGATTTGATTTGATTTGATTTAGTTTGATTGGATTTAATTTGATTAGGAATGATATTATTTTGATTTTAATTGGATTTGATTTAATTTGTGACATGTGTTTTAAATGTTTTAATTATTTTTGGATTGGGCTTGTGGGCTTGGTGTTATTGGCTTTGGATGGGCTTGGGCGTGTGGCTAGCAGTAAAACAAAAATACCGATGGTCGTTCGAATGCTTATTCGGACGCTACACGAAAACCCGCAATTTGTTCACCGTTCGAATGTGTTTCCGAACGCGGCACAAATGCATATGAAGTGAACATGTGAATTAAATCTGATGATGTACTTATCCTGAATTTCCCCTTCCGACGTCCGTTTCCCGCAACTTTCGCAACTTATCGGGTAGTGCCTCTAAACGAGGCTCATCATCGGGCTCATGCAAAAATGCAAGTGTCTACAGTTATGAACCCCTCTGGTTGTACCATATAGATACTGTCATCAAGATTGCCATTCAAGAATGCAGTCTTGACGTCCATTTGACAAATTTCATAGTCATAATATCCTCATAGTCAACTACCGCTTTCTTGGTATAACCTTTGACCACTAGCCTAGCCTTGAAGGTCTGTACCTTCCCATCTGCTCCCCTCTTCCTCTTGTAGATCCACTTACAACCTATGGGTTTCACCCCATCAGATTGGTCTACAAGTTCCCAGACTGAGTTGGAATACATAGACTTCATCTCTAGGTTCATGGCTTTGAGCCATTCCTCTTTGTCAGAATCATCCATTGCATTATGATAGGTCAATGGATCATCTATACATCGCTGGATGTGATAACTTGTGCCTCTCCAACCCCAAGGTAGCGATCAGGTTGTCGTACAACCCTCTCGCTACGTCTAGGTGGTAGATCATTCTGACGAACTTGCATCTGACTCTCAGATGTCGAATGTGCTATGTATTTGTCAACTGTCATTGACGATGGTGTTTTGGTCTAACCAGCAAGTAACTCCTCGAGTAACACTTTACTTCGAGGCTTGAACTCCCTCATATAGTCATCCTCTAGAAACATAGATACAAACACTTTGTTATCTTCAGGACTATAGAAGAATCCACCCCTAATCTCCTTAGGATAGCCTACAAATAGGCACACCTGAGAACATGGCTCCAACTTTGTAGTCTTATTCTTCAGCACATGTGCTGGACACCCATATACGGAAATGTCGCAAACTAGTTTTACGACCAATCCACAACTCTAAGGGAGTCTTAGGAACAGACTTAGATGGAACTACATTAAGGATGTGCATTACGGTTTGCAATGCATATCCCCAGAACAAACTAGAAAGTGAGCTATAACTAAACATAGATCTCATCATGTCTAGCAGGGTCCAATTTATCCTTTCCGCAACACCATTTTGATGTGGTGTTCCAGGTGCTGTGAGCTGGGATATTATCCCATGCTCAACTAAGAATTCCTCAAAATCTCTGTCAAGGTATTCTCCTCTACGATCTGATCGTAGAGTTTTGATTGTTTTACCTAACTGGTTCTCAACCTCAGCATGATACTCTTTGAACTTTTCAAAAGTATCTGACTTGTACTGCATAAGGTAAACATACCCATATCTAGAATAATCGTCAATAAATATGAAGAAGTATTCATAACCACCTCGGGCTCTTACATTCATCGGTCCGCAAATGTCCGAATGTATTAGCTCAAGTGGTTGACTGGCTCTTATACCTTTTCCAATAAAATGTCTCTTGGTCATTTTGCCTTCTAAATATGATTCACAGGCTGGTAAAGTTCTGAGCTTTAACTGATTGAAGGCTCCATTCTTTATCAATCTGTCTATCCGGTCAAGGTTGATATGACCAAGTCTAAGATGCCACAAATATGTGTCATCGTGAGAAATCTTTTGCCGTTTAGTTTTAGGTTTCTCAACCTTAAACATTTCAACATTGAGCAGTGACCTATGTGATAATGGTCTTAACACATACAAGTTATTTTATGAGTTTCTTGTGCATATGGTTAATCCATTTCTACCAATAATAACTAAATTGCTATTAAAAGAAACTGAATAACCATCGTCCAAAAGTTTAGAAACAAAAATCAAATTCCTGTGAAAACCATGAATGAATAACACATTGTTCAAATTTAACTAACTATTATTTATGAAATTTAAACTGGAAACTCCCACTGCTCTTGCTGAAACGACATCCCCTTTCCCGACTCTCATGGTGTAGTCACCTTCAGCAAGGTCCCTCCATGAGTCAAGTAGCTGCAAAGAAGAACAAACATGGTTAATGACTCCAGAATCAACAATCCAGACGGATTTATCATCCTCCACTAATAGAGATTCGATAACGAGTAAATCGTATTTACCTGTATCCTTTTTCTCCTTCAGCTCAGCAAGGTATTTAGGAAAATTCCTTTTCCAATGCCCGGTCTTTTTGCAGTGGAAACACTTTCCCTTGGGCTTGGCATCCTTGGAGCCTTTCTTGTTCTTCTTCTTCATGGCTTTAGCCTTAGCATTCCCAGTGTTATTCTTCTTCATCTTTCCAGATTTAGAAGACTCGGTAATATTTGCCTCAGCACTGGACTTACGAGGATCCACAAGTATGGAATCATAGTGGGTGGGCTCATTAAGCAGCTGGGTCAAAGTAAAAGTCAACTTGTTCATAACATAGTTGCTTTTAAACTGCAGGAAACTCTTTGGAAGAGTTTCCATAATCATGGTCAACTGGCTACGCTTGTCAAAACGAGCTCCATGGGTTTCAGCAGTGTTGAGGTAGGTCATCATCCTCAAGATATGCTCACGGACTGATGTTTCATCCTTTATCCTAGCAGTCATCGCTGAGACCATGGCCTCATGACATTGACGCTCCGAAGGCTGCCCGAACATGCCCTGAAATGACTCCATCATCTGAGATGTTGAAGCCATAGGTTCATGCTTTATATCAAGAACCTCAGACATCCCTGCTAGCAAGTAGCAGCGGGCTTTCTCATTTGCTGCGACCCATTTCTGGTAGGTATCGCGCACAGCTTGGCTAGCATTTCTAGCCGGCTCGGGAGGACACTCCTTCGTCAGGATAAATTTTAGGTCTTTGCAGACTAGGATAGCGTTCATGTTAATTTTCCACTTAACATAATTTTCTCCCGTTAATTTATCATTTGAGAGTATTGAAATAATTGGAGAAACCATGGCTGAAAAATGAAATAAACATGCATTTAACATTCATCGCATATTAAAATCGTCAAACAATTTTGGCATAAAATTAAACATGATGCATGAACCATGAATAAGGAATAAGAAACCTAAGAGAATTACTATGCCATGGAAATCTATCATCCCATAAGTAAGTGTCGCCGTAGGGTAGGTCAAGTACTTGTATGATATATCGAGACAATCTCAGTTGATTTAATATATACGAGAATAACTCTTATTCCTATATTAAACAACTACTGTTAGATTCGATCAAGGAATTTTATTAATAGTTAATTATTCCTTTGTGAGTGCGACCCACCATTTCGGGATTCTTGGACTTAACGAGTGAAGTGCCACCGTAGGGTAGGTCAATTCACAAGATACATCTAGAATTCATATCCTCTCGGAATCCAAACCTGATATTGACCCAAAATGGACACCATCCGTAGGGGGACGAAAGCAAAACCATCTCGAGGCGCATTTTGAATCTCACATTTTCGGACTAACAACGGAGATCGCGGGATATACTGTGGTATATCCCACTCCCACTCACTATTTTAAGTTTAAGGTTTCTATTTATAAAATATCTAATATTTTAATATAACTAGTGCGAATAAATATATGGCGGCTAAATCATAACTCTTATATACATTGGTACACTATTAATGACCTAACCAATTTTAACTCTTAAAAATTGTATCACTAATTTCCATTAGTCTCTACTAATTGCATTACTCAATTAAACTAATTTATTTAGAGTAGTATTAGTGACCTATTATATTTTAACTTTTAAAATACTAGAACACTAATAGGTTTAAAAAATTAGAATTCTAAAAAAGGTCAAGATTTATATTAAACTATTTAATTAATCTTAGTGCGTTATAAAATCCAATGGTACGTGAAATTGTATCCCGAGTGCAGACCATATTACCGTCCATTCGGATTCGGCTATGGAATTTATGTCTGTGTTTCCATCCTATATATCAAGGGAATTTATTATGCACTTATTAAGCCCAATATATTAGAATTCAAATTTTAAACCATAAATCCAATTAATCCAATTAATTGATTTTCATGCATATTATATTCTAATTTAAATAGTTTAAATCACATAAAATCATATTTCATGCTAGAATTAATATGCATCCAATGCATGTTATGACATGTGAAATGCAAGAGTACCACCCTAAGCTATATGACATGTTATTCAAACAATTCGAATTAAACATACATATAACATAGAAAAATATTTTGCATTGACCGGGCTCCTATTTTTCCTTATACTAATCTAATTAGTACAAAAATATCCAAGGCATCCCTTCGTCTTCAAAATATGCTACAAGGTGGTGTTGACTCCTTTTGCGACTTCGGTGTTCCAAATTACAAATATTGAAATTTTGTACATTGGAAAATAAAAATACAACAATTGTAAACAATGGACTTATGGTCTTATATCACAAAAACAAAACCAATATTAAAATAAGATCCGAAAAATTTTACGACCAATGCAAAATCCATTCATTACATGAAAAAATAATAACCATTCATCATATGAATAATATTTTGTGCATACTCATCTAAACATGCAATTCAATATTTATAACTCATATAAACATATTAAAAACAGTTACTTTAAATGAAAAAGAGAGGGGTTAAGAACACTTTTCAACCTTGCTCTCGATGCCAATTGTAGGAAACGCTTTCCTTGCACAGTGGAAACGGTTAAGGCAAAAGGATCAGACTTGAAAAAATTTTATGCCTTTCTCTTGAACTGGCCGAATGCTACTGCCACCACCACTGAAATTTTGCTTCAGTTTTAGACAAAATTCCAGCCCCGAAACAGCCCCGGAATAGTCCCCGAACAGCCCTGAACAGCCGGACAAAAACTGGACTGTTTTGGACTCGATTCGCGCCCAACGCACTACAGAAACAGCCCCTGAAATGCGTGGACAGCGGCTGTGTTTTGGTTTTGATTTTTCACTTGAAAACAGCCCCAACACAGTCCTATGACACCACAAAATATTCCCCAAAATAACTTGATTAAAACGAAACCAAACCGAGTTCCGTTTCATAAAGTAAAGGGGCGGCATTGAGCAAAAATAATGCTCACTGCCGTGAACAACAAGAAAGAGATGAAGATGAAGATTTGTTCGACCCCACAAAGTTTTTCGAACTATATCTCGTTACGAACGGAAACTTGTGTGGGCAAGACTTACAAAATAATCCCTAAACGATTTAGAGATTTAAACACATTTGATATATTTTTTTTAATTTCTTCTTTTAATTTCTTTTGGTTTGTCTCAACTTTTGAGAGAGAATGAACAAGAAGAAGATGGAGGCTAGGGTTAGAAGGAGAGGCATCTCAAAAGAAAAATCATATTTTCCTTTTTATACTTAGGGTTTGATTTTACAAAATAAAACAAAACCCTACCTCTTCCACCAAGCAAAAATTCGGCCAATCAAATGTGTGAATAAAAAATTTTGTAACATCAATATTTACATTCTTTAATAGAAAAGATGTTACAAAACGAAAGATTAAATGCCTGTTTAAAAAATTGTAACTTCTAAATTAAATCCAAATGTTTCAGAAACCAAAATTTAGAAATTACTATCTTAACTTTTTCATTTAATTATATCTAATATAATTAAATCACATGTGTTTAAATATCATATATTTAATAAAACCATATATTAACTTTTAATATAATGTTTCAAGTGTGACATAATCATATTAATAATATTTATACCTTTGTGAGTATATAATTGGACTATCTAATTATACTAAATCAGCTATAGTATATTGAGCTAGCACGGGGACCAAATGGACCTACGGTTCCGATCTTCAATAATCTCAAAAAAAATTCTGAATTATTAACTCATGGTTATTCCACTAAAAACCTGAAATTGCACTCCCGTTGCCGCATATGATATATTAAGCCGAACCAAGTCAGTGTCCATCAATATAGTCACTACATATAGATTAACCCTTCGAGAGTATCTCGTAATTAGAGTCGGGTCATAATGTCCGTTATACCCATCTAATTATTTTTACCTTAAGTACCATTGATTCTCTATTGAACAATTTATTCATAACTATTATGAATTTTAATCTTTCTATTCGTAATAGAAAGACTTGAGCGCTCTAACCGTTCAAGTACCGAATCAACCCTTAAGAAAGATACCCCTCTACTTCTCGCAAAAAGGAGTGAACTTTATATCTATGTAAAACGTTCCCAGCTACACAACAGACCATGCCCCCAAAGTACGTAGTTATTGGTCGAGACTGCTACACCAACCTCACCTTTGTAAATCAAAGGACATAGGCTGTCATGCAGGAGTTCGTAGTACACTCAGGATTAAGATCAATCCATATATGACCATCTAGTAGATCGAAATGACTTTCTTTGTTTAACGGATGTTATAAGAATGTCATTTCCATCTGGGTCCAGTCCTATATGATCACATCATACAAGGTGCCTCCATTCTCATGTCTTTACATGGATGATCCCGAATCAAAGTCGCCATACAAATATAGAAAGGACCGCAGCTATAGATAAACCACAAATAAAGTACCCACTTTGTTTGCTCTCTATGGACTATTTAAGATTACTAACTTAAGACTTAAATCCTCTTGTGTATGACACTTATACACTAAGTCTGAAGGCACATAAGTAATCTAGAGTAATCAAGATAATTTATAATATGCGAAAATTAAACAAACATTGTGATAAATGAATAATGCATCATTTTATTTCAAAACAAATAAAGCCGTCTACATTACATGCAGTTCTAGGGCATACATCCCAACATATATAATCTACCGCTAGATGATCGAGACCAGTGTTTCATGCAACAAAAAAATAAACTATATACAAAAATCTAAAAATGAAATATAATATTTAAAAAAAGAAAAAAGTTTCAAATAAAGGAAAGACACAAAAAAAATAAAAAGAAAAGAAAATTAACTATAATAGTTATTCTATCTAATAAATAATAATTCTCTGGCAACAGCGCCAAAAACTTGACACATTCAAAAAATGGTTCTTTACTCTAATTTATATGAGTGTCGAAGTAATAAAATAACTCGGTAAGTTCGGGATCGATCCACAGGGAATGGATTTAGTAAAATAGAATGATAAGTAGAGCGAAAAGAAAAAGGTTTGATTTGTTGAAGTAGTTGGAAACTCTTAGGTCAATAAGCAATAATAAAATAAAATACTGAAGTTAGGGGATCCACTTTTAATATTTCAAATCTAGAAATCTCGCTTTATTATAATATATAAATTGTCTTTATTACCCAATTAATTTATCTCAGGAATTAATTATGCCAAAACATATAAAACTAACCATATAGGTGGTGTTCATTTCCGTCGATAACAAGTCCAGTTAGGTACTTAGTTATGCCAAAACATATAAAACCAACCATATAGGCGATAGCAAGATATGTCAATAACTAATCCAGATTTAAATCAAGTTTTAATCATTAGATTTCAACTAATTTATTATAATATAAGCGAGATTGATCAAGTTTTCATTATAAAAGCTTCACTTTTTACCACATCAAAAAGAAATTAGCTACTCATTTTGTAATTAAAAACACTCGTAATTTTATATTTTAAAAAAAGACATTACAAAAAGCTTAAATAAATAAACACACAAGACACTCTCTTCCCAAAAATCTATAGAGAATTCGGAAAGAAAGTATGAAAATTTCTTCTGCCGAAAGCTTCAATTTATAGGTAAAATTTCGTCCACGCGGATGCGAGCTGTAGACACGTGTTGGAAGATGAGGGCATCACGACACTAAAGTCCTGTGTGTGGTGACGCGCTAAGCAGTGCCCGCGGTGTCTTTGTCTTCATGGATGCGTCGCGACCCTAAGTCCTTGCGCGTTGCGACGCGCATGCTCATTTGCCATTTTTGCCCTTTTTCCAAGTCTGGGTTTTCCTGTCGAGCTTTCGAGCAGTATTTTACCTACCAAATAACAAAAAAAAAACAGAATAAAACTATACAAAATATAATATAAAATATTATTTCACAGATGTGCCAAATTAAGGGGATTAGTGAAACTATGAGTATTAAATGATTGATTTTTCGTATAATAAATATGTATTTTTTTAGTGTTCATCAGTCATGTTTGGAGAATCGATATTCTCTACACACAAATATACACATCTTCTCTCTTTAGCTTTATAATTTACCTATAACTATTCACAATAATTGCAAATAATTGATTAATAGACGGTGTCGAACACGTGACCTCTAAAGGTCATCAAAGCTAAGAAACGTCATTATCAGATAAACAAATACCTAATAGGGTTTTCTTAATGCCAATTAAGGATTTTGAGACATGAACCAATTCATGTCAATCCTTACTGTATATCATAGCGTACTCTAATTTAGAATCTTGTAACATCCTCAATCTGAGAGATGCTACCGGCAGGGAATAGGCTGACCAATCCCCTTGAGTCTACTATATACAGCAATAATAACTCATCTCAAATATAGACTCATGCATAAGGACCTTTGTCCAACTTATTAACATGAATGGAACTTAAAACTTATAACTGTGTACTCATTATTACTTCTCTATACAACTCTATTCATAGACACTTGTATCTCATCCCAAGCCTCATACATATCTAATATCTGACATAAAAATTTTCTTGACTTTGACTGTGCTGAAACTCTGTACAAGACATGGGGGACCAACACCCTAGTGACTGCCATAAGTATTCATCCTCTTGATTTCATCCTCCGAGTAAACTTGCAAAACAAAGAAACTGGGAGTGGGGGGTTAGATTGTTTGAACGATCTAGTGAGTGGACAGTTAAAATAAAATAAGAACTAAAATATTTTTTGAAAATCTATGGTTCTAAAACCAAATTCATCTCAAATAATCTCTTCTGAAATCTCTTTCCTTATTTGAAATTTTTTTTTCGGGAAATCTTTTCTGAAATCTGCTTCAGATCTGTAATTTTTTGAAATTCTCATAAAATAGTTTCTTATGAAAACTCTTTCTTAAAACCATATTTTCTGCAAGTCTGTCTCTGAAAATCTTTTTTCGAAAATCTGTTTCTGAAAAATCTGTATCTGAATGTCTGCTGAAGACCTGACGTATAGGGGCGTTACATATCACCGTCCCCTCAAACGCCTTAACTAAAGCCAGGTGTGAAAATCCATTACATTGGGGCGTTACGTATCATCGTCCCTTAATGCATGTCACTATCTTGTCCCTAAAACTAGGTATAGGGGCGTTACATATCGCCGTCCCCATAGCACTAAAATCTGGTGGTCTTGAGGCATTACGTATCTCATTTCCCCAAGCCACAAATCTATAGCCGTGGGTGCGGATCTATGCTATCCTCCAGATTCTGAATCTAGGATCTAGGGGCATCTTTCATCCCTAGTCCTGAACTGCGTGTGCACACGATATCTGAATCCGTCAATTCCATATTTACTAAGTCAAGTTACATACTAAAGTGGTTTTTCCCTCATGCCTCAAAATTATAAAATCATGCTTTTGTAATCATCACTTTTCTAAATCATTTCTCAAAACATTCTTTAATCAAAATATATTTGAAAGTAAACTTGACTAACGCCCTAAATGCGGAAAAGTAAGTCTGATATATATAAAAACAATATAATGAAAAATCAGCTTAAGGAAAAAGTGTCCACTCACAGATTTGGAGTCCCGCTAGAATTATTTCACTTTGCTGAAGGAATTTGTGGTTCCTGCGATGACCTTTAAAGGGCAATATAATTATAATACAAATCGTGGAATATACTTCGAAACTATTGTCGCTATATAATTTTCTATATTTGTTACATGATAAATTACTTGTATATAAGATGATACAAAACCATTCGGATGGTCTCTAATATCCTGAGTTAAAACGAAATTGGCTAAAAATTAATCCTGAGAAATGGCCAAGCGCCGCGAAGCTGAACGGTACACATCGCGACGCCCGCTGGACAGAATTGAAATCGAGAACAAATTTTATTCCGCGTCGCGACAATAGACATTGCGCGTCGTGATGTCCTTGAAAACAAAATCGAGGCATATGGCATGCTCTGTTGCGTGTCACGATGCTAAGCTTGGAGTGTCGCGATGCTCACACGAGCAGAGCTGAAACAGAGGTTTTCTCAATGTTACGCGTCGCAACGCTATCAAGTTGGAGTCGTGACGCTCGTCTGTTTCCATACCCCAACATCAACTTTTTCATGTCTACCTTACCCAAATGCACCTCCAACACCCTCCATTACAACTATACACAAATAATTCTTTAAACTTCCATATTAAAGCATGTTAAACCAACATTCCATCATCAACTTACCATGTAATCCTCATAACCCCAACTTAGCTCAATACTTAGCATTAATAAATTTGACCATTTCTTAATACAAAATCCATTTCCTAGTTGATTATCCACCCAATGCAATCTCTAACATGCACAAAACATTTACATAACGTCACCCTATTAAAACTTCACAATTTAAGTGTTTGGTCAAAATAGCCTTACCTCATTTCATTGGATTTCCTTCATCATCAAGTCTCCTATGATTGCTATTCTTCTTCTTGTTATGTGAGGATTTGTATTTGTTTCCTCTCATTTTCTTCTTTCTTTCTTTCTTCTTCTTCTTCTTCTCACTTTTCTCTTTTTCTTTCAAAGGTTAGGGATTAGTGAATAGTATCCCTTATTTATAATAGGGGCTGATTTGGCTAATTTGCAACATTTCGATTTGAAGAAAAATCAAAATTTTTGAGTGAAATGTGGAATTCTCGAGATAGGTCCGAAATTACTATTCATATTAGTTGCATTTTTGACTTACTTATGTTTCGAATTTGGAAAAATATTCAACATAGAAATTGTAGGCCTCGGTCTTAGATTTCCGAAGATATAAAATTCATAAAAATTGGAGATCATATGAAAATGTTATGGCCCAAATATCTTAGGCTTTCGGAGTGGAACATTGTACAATTTCGAAGAATTTACCGATTGTCCCCAACGTCACTTCATGAGTGTATATATGTTTTCAAACATAATTTTTATTATGTATCACGCATCCCATAATATAAAAGTAGTCGAGATCACCGGATGTTATAAATTCTTACCCCCTTAAATAGGATTTGTCCTTGAATCTCTTCTAATGCTGAACTTTTTAGGCCCGACTTGGTTTGAAGCTATCTGACTTCTATTATTCTTATCTTCATTTACTTGCTTTCTACTATTCTGCTCAAGAACTTAATACTATGACTTCTGTGAATATCTTATCTATCTCTTGTTTCATACTATATAATATCCCGAAGAGTGTACTAGAAATACTCAATTTCTCATGATCTGAACTTAGGTTCTCTTCGAGCTGGTGCCTGCGTGAATTACTTCTTTCTGTATGATACTCTATGACTGTATTTTACTTAATCTCCTCTTTTTTTTAAAAGCTTAATACCTCTTTAGAGTTTCCTAAAAGATTCATTATTAACATGTAAGGTCCTAAACGAATTTTATGCAATTGTGCTAATATGGACCTATCCATGACTGTTCCACTTGAATCATTTATCTTCATCCTTCATATCTCTTGCCATGTTAATACTAATTCTTAGCTATCACTTGGGGCTTCTACTACTCCTCACACTTAACGTATGATTATAATACTTTGTTTTATAGCCTATAACCTTTGCTTTCCTTGACTTTAAGTATACCTCAAGTTCTTCATTTCCTTTTTATAGTATAACTCCTTTAATGGCCTTACTGAGTGTATCTTCAATTTCCTTCTTATTCAACACCTTCACATGTTTATAGGTGATTATGTTTCCTATCATTAGGTTTCTTCACATTCTACCATAACTCTGGAATAAATATATACAAAGATAATTCTTGTTGCTAGTAAAAATGATCATACTTAATATATTTCCAGTTCCACCTGCTCAACCTGACCTTGGCATTTATTCTCTTAATTTGACTACTTAACAGTCTATTTCCTTTTCGCTAACTTTAACTACTTACAGCCTCTAACCTCTAAGTTCTTCTATCTTTACCTTTAAATTCATTATTAATATAAATCTGGTTATCCATACTTTACATCGACTTGTTCTCTTAGCCTGAATGTACTTAAAATATCTTCATTCAGTTATTCCCATAGTCTCATTTTGTTAGGTATTTCCCTCATTTCATCAATATCTGTATATTTAGTTCTTTGGGCATCTCTGTGTTATACCTCAATAAATCTGTTCCTAATCGTATTTTGTCTTGTTACATAGCATGAGAACTTATAATTTATACTCGCTACCTGTTGGAGTTCTACGGTCCCATGGATCGAATACAAAGCAAGAAAACACATGCGAATACATCACGGAGTTGCGGAATACTCACATCGATCGGTTGAGCGATGCTAGAGGCAACAAAAATTGATTTTCTGCCCACTGGAAGTCACGGCAGTGAGCTGCTGTTCTTCCTCCATTTTCGGCCATTGTTGGTCCTTCGTCAAGCTCCAAGCTTCGTCAAATGATTCCAAGCTCATGGGTGGACTTTCCTATCACCTTCGCATGTCTCTCGGAGTGCTAGCACTTAAGAAATTTGCCACAAATTTGCCACACTTTGCTTCTCTTGCTCACGGTTTTTTTGCCCAGCAAAAACAATGAAGAAATGCCCATTTGGGCATGAGAGAGATGAAAAGTTGAGAGAGAGAAGAGTGTTGTGTGAGTTGTTAGAAGAAAAGTGTATCTAAGACACTAAATTTGAAAGTCAAAAAATCAATAATAAAATAATGATAAATGTCTTTCAATCCATCAAATGCTTTCCATCAACTCACATCATTCAATCAAGTTGTCAAGTCATATCACTCAAAGTGACATAATTTGACGCTTGATGTGACTAATAATTTGACGCTTGATTTGACTTGCGTGCCGCACTCGAATTCGAAATGCGAATGCGCTCGCAAACAATCTCGGGCTCGGGTTCGCTAATTCCAAATTAACAAATTTTCCGTTGCGACGCAATTAAATGATTATGCCTAGCGAAATCACTATTCACGTCGCTAACGAATTAATTCTAAATTAACTCGTTTGCCCGAATTAAAATCTAATTTTAATTCCGCGTCGAAATCCAATTTCGTTTAATATATCGAATATATTAATTAATCGATTAATTCCAAATTAATCGTTATCTCTCTTTAATGATATTTTATCCCAGATAAAATATCTCCGCAATTAATCCCAGATTAATTTTCTCTCTCATCTAATTAATCCCAGATTAATTAAAAGTGCGAGTCATACGTCATCGGTGAATCTTCGGGAAGCGACCCATGATATCCCCGGATATGTTGGTAGTAAATTCGGTCGTCGGACTATCCGAACACGTAAGTATCTAGTAATACGTTTATACCAATTTACAAGACAAGGTTGGATTCTAGCAAAGCGCCATGCCTACCCAATTCTCCAGAAATATCCTTACAGGAATAAGGGATCTATATCAGGCGTAGTATACGTAATATTGCGTATGTCGATCCAGTATCGGATGATCACGTGCTAGGCCTGGGGCTAGAATTGTGTCTGCCCCGTACGAAGCACATATCGGATGTCTGGTAACTAGTCTCTATATCGGATAACTATGACCTAGTCATATTATCCCGATGACTGCAGTACTTAAGAGAACCAGTACCGTATCCTACGCGACCATCATCTCCATATGACTGAAGTGATACTTCCGTCTTGACATCACACCAAACACACTACAATTCTCAATATACCCAGCAGAGGCGTACACAAAACCTGTTAAAGCCCTGGACGACCAAAACCAAAGCATATTGATTGTCGCAAGTATTAGCGGTGCAAGTCTCAGGTTAAGACCAAATACACCTACCCTGATTTCGGACTTCCATAGAAACATAGTCATACTACCAATGGAATTCCGAGGGGGTCTATCCAGAGCGAAGCTGTTTCCCGTACCATCGGTAAAACACAACCTCCTATTACACTTGCATGAGTATCCTATACCCAAATATATGAGAACTATGCCGTTGTGCCCTCACAACGCGCACAAGTGTAATACTAGTCTTTTACGCATTTATCGATGTCCAATCTCGATAATACTCTGACTATGGATATTTAATTATTTATCCTTTGTGGATTGATACTGTCACATATCATTCTCAATCCAGGAACAAATCATAAGGACCTCTTATCATTTATATATCTTGGTGATCTAATCACAAATGATAAGAGAGCAATCTCCTTTGTCACATAGTTAATTTGTACAACAACACCATGATCTGTACAAATAGTGACGCTATGGGTCATAATTGTCCAACAATCTCCCACTTGGCCTATAGCCAGTCACTCGAGTGTCTAACACCCGAACTATGTACGGTTCGCTCAAATTGCTGAGGAAAGATTTTCGTCAGCGGATTTGCATGATTATCATCTGATGCGATTTATTCGATCATCACATCGCTACGATGTATGATCCGAACGAATCAGATGAATATCGAAGTATGTATCTGGATCGTTGATGAGACCATTAATTCTTTAGCCTGTGCTGACGCCTAGCTCAGCTGCTAACAGAACTATATCTAATCTAATTAGATTTGTTATTGACCCATATGGCTTCTATTGCTGCCTCAGCTGTAGCAATAACCCGCATTTGTTGTTTTTTCGGTAACAGTATCTTGCTTGGAAGATTTCCAGCTCACTATTCCGTTATTCAAACTGTATAGTACCGTTTTGCGAATTTTAGTCGTTTTATCGGTTTAGGAAACTTGCAGCAGTGATCCCAGTCACTTCAAGTTCTCCATCTCCATAGTTTAAGACAACATCCTTAGATCTCTAAGATACTAATGGATGTTCTTAATATCAATCCAGTGACTATCACTTTGATTGGCCTGTTTGTGAATCCATATGCTCAAAACGTATGAGACACCAGGTCGCGTACATTTTTTCAATGTACGATTTCTCGGAGAGTTTCATGAAAGCCAAGCTTTCACCGATTTTTATATGGGAATTTCATTTCCATGAAATGATGTATATTATCATTATTTAATAGGACAGCCATTGTCAGTGCGCACCCACTAACCCTCTTATATACACAAGAATCATTTTCGTTTTGAATTAAATCATAAACTATTATGATTACATCAAAACGATAATTCCAAGAACCTATGCTTGCTTCAATCCAAACATGGATCGAATAACCTGCAAACCTTGTTTGCTAGTTTTGGTACGACAAAATCGTCAGGATGTTGTAAACATCCTCCAAAAGGTTTCCGTTTAAGGAAAGCGATTTTCCCGTTAAGCTGTCATATTTCATAAATGAAACATGCAGCATTAGCAAGCATTATCCAAATGGATTTACCATGGCAACAGTTAAAAGGTTGAATCGTAATCAACACAATGTTGATAACGATACCTTTCCGCTACAAGCCTAGCTTAGTACGTTGGTATGTTGTCATCCATGTATGTCTTCCTTGATGACTTATAAATACCAATAGGCATAATGCCTTGCGGTACATCAACTAGTATCCAAACATAATTGATATACATGGAATCCATTTCGGATTCATGGCACTTTGCCATAATAGGGAGTCGATACCTTGTATCATTTCCTTATACGTAGTCAGTTGGTATTCCTCAATAAGATTGACATCTTTATGAGGTGAGATCAGAAACCCATACCCTAGGTTATTTTCTGACTCTCTCCGACATACGTGGTTCTTGTGTATTCAAAGATTACTGGTATAGTTTCATCCTTGATGAACTATTTGTGTTCCATTAAGAATCGGTGCCTAAAATAGTATTACTCTGATTTTCATCGAGTTTTACTATCCTCCCACTTACCACTGCATATCGATATTCCTCTTAGGAAAAACCGCATGGTGAGCAACAATTACATTGTTCTCTTGTGAGATGTATAAGTACTATACTTTGGTATCCCTAGGATAACCTACAATTGACACTTATCCAATTTGGGTTTTAGTTTGGTATCATCCAAATAAATGCCTAGCATACCCAAATTTTCAGGAATGTGAAACCCGGTTTCTTTCCTATTTATATCTAATATGAAGTCTGTCAAATAGATTTTTATGGAACCTTATTCAAAATAAGTTCTTGCACTGTTTATGCGTATCCGTTGAAGGAAATGGTAGCTCAGAGCGGCTCATGATTAACCTTATCATGTCTAACATAATTCGGTTATTTTGTTCGGACACACCGTCAAATAGAAGTGTTCCGGAAGGAGTCCTTTTTGAAAGAATACTATACTCTTTCAAGTATTTGAGAAACTTATTGCTTAAGTATTTTCCATTACGGTCTTACCATGACGGTTTAATACTTCAGCCGATCTGTTTGTCTATTTCATGTCGAAACTTTAAAAGTTTTCGATTTGTGTTCTTCAAAAGAAACACATAACCATTACGCGATGCCAAATCCGTAAAGGTCACGAAACATTCATATCCTCCTCTAGCCTAGCTAGACATGGGCCCACTTGCTTCACTATGAACTAGGGCTATCAGATCGATGGCATTTACACTTTTACCAAGTAAATAGTATTTTAGGCACTTTGCCCAATAAACTAGATTCGTAGACTTTATTTGAATGAGATCAAATCAGTCCTAGTACCCACTCTTCAAAAGTGTGGATATACGATTCTTGTTTAATTATGTCTAGACAACAATGCCACAATATGTTTCAATTGATCAAATCAATTTGAGTTATTTGTTTGTCATACTATACGTTTGAGATTTATTTATATTCAAAATATAAATGCTGTTATTCACATCTAATGTGTTTATCTCAATATCATCTTTATATAATAAAACACTTTAGTGTTCTAGAATATAAAGGTATATCCGCAACGGATTATACACTGATATAGAGATAATGTTTCTAGTCAAACTAGTTACATTATAACAGTTTCCAAATTTAATTACGTACCCGAAGGGTAGTTCCTAAACTTAGGTATCTACGGTTAAAACAGCGACCTTCGTCCCGTTTCCAATTCGCAGATAAGTCTCTATTGAAGTTAGTATCCTGTTTATAACAGATTCTGAACATCAATACATATATTTTATGTATCACACTAAGTATTTAAAATCTAATTTCAATACTAGTAATGAACATATTTATGACAAACATATTTGAAGTCAGAGCCTTGCCCGTCTTCAATTCCTTCATGTCTGCTTTGTCCAAACGGCAGTCACGCTTCCGCGATCCCGTTTACCATAATTTAGGCAGACATTTTGGGATATGTCCTTTTATCTTCCTAGAAGATTATAATGATTTTGCCTTTGCCCTATTCAACACCCCAGAAGCCTTTGGCCAAGCCTTGGCCTTTTAAAATATCGAAGTAAGGTGCGCCTTGCGCTTCTTGCCTTATTGCAAACTTTGACTTTGTCTCCTTAAGAATAATAATTAATTCTCCAAGAATTATTTTATTGCAATTTAGTACTTCTAAAATCTAATAATAGATCTATGAAGATCCTTCAATTCATTATCATACTTTAAGGATCTAATCCTTAGTTCTGATTCAGAAATTAAGGAGTCTACTTAACAAGTATAATGGATTAAGCACTAAAGTTATCATCACAAAAATCTTCCAAAGATTATGCTCTATTTATTTGCTTAACTCCGGGCTTAGGCCTAATATGTTATTTTATCAAATAAAGTAACTTATTAGTTTCCAGGACCATCCTGAAAAATTATTCCCAATCTGAAAATTAAACCATTTAAATACATTTTCCCTATGATTATGTTTTAAATGCTAATCTTTCAATTTTATCTTGATTTCAATAGTCTAACTATTTAATCAACATTTCGGTACTTTTAAATATAATGATTATTATAGTCCAACTATATTACCAACTATACTTTGATTTGTTTGAATATAGTCCAACTATTAATTAAAACAACAATTAAATATTAGTCCAACTAACATTTAATTAATTTGACGAATGATATTTGTTTTGAGCGCGTATGGCAAGTAATTAAACGAATATTGCAAATTCAATTCTTGCCTCCCACTATTCTTCGACGAGCCTCTAACCCTCTGTCGAGTACTCGGGAAACCGTGTTTCCTAGCGGGCTAGGATCCCGTTAAATATCACACAATCTTGACTTTGGCCAACAAATTGTATGATAATTAACTAGGTAGATATCTAAGATCAATTGGATCCAATCCAATTCCTAGATCCAGTAGGGGGACTTCCAAGTCCGAAACATATATCTTATATATGCCAATATATCCAATATATTACCTAACCTTTTTCCTCTGAATCAACTAAGCCTTGGCTTTGGCACAACAAACTTAGTGATCCCAGTCAAGCGTGACCCATTGACCATGGAAAGCTTCGTAATCAATGTCAATGGACAAGAAATGATCTTGACTTTGGCCAACAAATCACAACTTGGACATGACACCAATATAGAACAAAGCTCTCGTGATTCAAACACATCCTCGACGGACAAAGGCCTTGACTTTGGCCAACAAGCCAATGCCAGTCTCGGATCTTGAGTAAGAATCACTCAATGGAAGGAAAAACGCTTAATATTTTGCGAGGGTTTTTCGAGTGCAAATTGGCAACCAATTTATTATCTTTGTTAATGTCTCATCATCATACACCCTTAAACATGCATTATAAACACATAATAAAGAGCATATAATAAATAATAATGATATGCGGATGGATACTTTACACATTGATCCTAGATCAAATCTCTCCATTTCTCTCTCCCTCTAGCACATGTATTACTTCTACCCGTTACACTACACTTCTAAAGAAACCTCATTTACATTGAGGGGAATATGTGAGAAGAGAATACAAAGAATAAAGAGGTAATAAGGCTGGACACACAGGTCCAATTAATAAATCAAATTTATTACAACAATTTCTAAAATTGTCCCACCCATCTAATATCCATCTGATATACATTATTCATGCATCGCAACCATGTATTCACACAAGCATGTTATCAATCAATCTAATCAAATTAATTAATCTGATAATTAGTGACCATCCAATGTTCAAACAACGATTTGATTTTGGGCGAGTCAAACTCGTTTTGCGAATAAGTACTCAAAGTACGAATTCTCGAATTAAATTAAACTACAAAATTAAATCCAATTCAATTTGTATTTAATACTAATTCGCTATTTAATTCCAAATTAAATATTACACTTTATTAATAAACCTTTACGACTTAAATTCCAAATTTAATCGTTACGGGTCTCAAAGCCCGATTAACGTCCAACGTTAATTTAATTAAAGTCCAATGAGCTTTTAATTAATTTCTTTAAGGCGTGGACTTTTGGTCAATTTGGGTCAAACCCAATAACCAAAGCCCAATCCGGGAATTACCCCATAAGCCTAGAAATCAATTTAGGCCCATTAGGCCCAATTAAACTTTAAAGGTCCATTTGTCGCATTTGGGCTTTATGGATGCGGTTTTGGGTCCAATTGGATCCAACCAATTTTGCCTAAACCCATCTTGGTACAACCAAGCCCAATAAGCCCAATTACAACACTTAAGCCCAATTTCACAAAATAGGCCCAAATAATTAAATTACCAAATTCCAAATTCCCAATTTAATTACCAAAGTGTATAGCATTATTAATTACCCAAATCAATATTTCCAAAACACCAAATTTGTACAATTAATCATGCTCATCAACATTAAATCATGCTTTATAACTCTCGGTTAAAGGGGATTTTTGTGTCAAATTCAAATTCAATCCAATTAAATTCAATTCAACATTAATCAATATCCCCAACATGATTCTAACTCATCCAATGAATCAAAAAATCAAAAATCACCAAGATTAGGGCTATGTCATTCTCGGCCAAGCTAAGATATTTGGGCAAATTTGTTCCAAACAACATTTGATCAAATTGATCCAATCAATCTTCAATTAAAACACATTTAAGCATACTAATTCATCCAATTTCATTAAATCATGCTCAAAAACATTTTACCCAAATTTTAAGCCCTAATCAAATTTCATGCTTTTCAATCGCTCTGATACCATTGTTGGAGTTCTACGGTCCCATGGATCGAATACAAAGCAAGAAAACACATGTGAATACATCAGAGAGTTGCGGAATACTCACATCGATCGGTTGAGCGACGCTAGAGGCAACACAAATTGATTTTCTGCCCAGTGGAAGTCACGGCAGTGAGCTGCTGTTCTTTCTCCATTTTCGGCCATTGTTGGTCCTTCGTCAAGCTCCAAGTTTCGTCAAACGATTCCAAGCTCATGGGTGGACTTCCCTATCACCTTCGCATGTCTCTCGGAGTGCTAGCTCTCAAGAAATTTGCCACAAATTTCCCACACTTTGCTTCCCCTGCTCACGGTTTTTTTGCCCAGCAAAAACAGTAAAGAAATGCCCATTTGGTCGTGAGAGAGATGAAGAGTTGAGAGAGAGAAGAGTGTTGTGTGAGTTGTTAGAAGAAAAGTGTATCTAATACACTAAATTTGAAAGTCAAAAAATCATTAATAAAATAATGATAAATGTCTTTCAATCCATCAAATGATTTCCATCAACTCACATCATTCAATCAAGTTTTCAAGTCACATCACTCAAAGTGACATGATTTGACGCTTGATGTGACTAATGATTTGACGCTTAATTTGACTTGCGTGCCGTACTCGAATTCGAAATGCGAATGCGCTAGCAAATAATCCCGGGCTCGGGTTCGCTAATTCCAAATTAACGAATTTTCCGTTGCGATGCAATTAAATGATTATGCCTAGCGAAATCACTATTCATGTCGCTAACGAATTAATTCTAAATTAACTCGTTTGCCCGAATTAAAATCTAATTTTAATTCCGCGTCGAAATCCAATTTTGTTTAATATATCGAATCTATTAATTAATCGATTAATTCCAAATTAATCGTTATCTCTCTTTAATGATATTTTATCCCAGATAAAATATCTCCGCAATTAATCCCAGATTAATTTTCTCTCTCATCTAATTAATCCCAGATTAATTAAAAGTGCGAGTCATACGTCATCGGTGAATCTTCGGGAAGCGACCCATGAGATCCCCGGATATGTTGGCAGTAAATTCGGTCGTCGGACTATCCGAACACGTAAGTATCTAGTAATACGTTTATACAATTTACAAGACAAGGTTGGCTTCTAGCAAAGCGACATGCCTACCCAATTCTCCAGAAATATCCTTACAGGAATAAGGGATCTATATCAGGCGTAGTATACGTAGTATTGCGTATGTCGATCCTGTATCGGATGATCACGTGCTAGGCCTGGGCTGGAATTGTGTCTGCCCCGTACGAAGCACATATCGGATGTCTGGTAACTAGTCTCTATATCCCGATGACTGTAGTACTTAAGAGAACCAGTATCGTATCCTACGCGACCATCATCTCCATATGACTGAAGTGATACTTCCGTCTTGACATCACACCCAATACACTACAATTCTCAATATACCCAGCAGAGGCGTACACAGAACCTGTTAAAGCCCTGGACGACCAAAACCAAAGCATATTGATTGTCGCAAGTATTAGCGGTGCAAGTCTCAGGTTAAGACCAAATACACCTACCCTGATTTCGGACTTCCATAGACATATAGTCATACTACCAATGGAATTCTGAGGGGGTCTATCCAGAGCGAAGCTGTTTCCCGTACCATCGGTAAAACACAACCTCCTATTACACTTGCATGAGTATCCTATACCCAAATATATGAGAACTATGTCGTTGTGCCCTCACAACGCGCACAAGTGTAATAATAGTCTTTTACGCATTTATCGATGTCCAATCTCGATAATAATCTGACTAGGGATATTTAATGATTTATCCTTCGTGGATTGATACTGTCTCATATCATTCTCAATCCAGGAACAAATCATAAAGACCTCATATCATTTATATATCTTGGTGATCAAATCACAAATGATAAGAGAGCAATATCCTTTGTCATATAGTTAATTTGTACAATAACACCATGATCTGTATAAATAGTGACGCTATGGGTCATAATTGTCCAACACTACCTTCCTTTTGTTTTCAATCTGATAGAATTCCAATCTTATTCCAAAGCATAGAAAGTTTGTTGTTCTGTAGTACTACTGAACTTAACCATTAAAAGTTTATTTTAGTACTTAACCCTTGACAGTTACACCTCCAAACATTTTACTTATTGTCCTATACGTCTTCTTTCCTGCTATAATCTATGCCTGGAACTTCTGTGGTCTATGTCTCTGTCTCCTTATCCAAATGATATCTTCTTTTATATATCTCTAGTTATGTCCAACTCTGGTTCTTTTTTATTCTCGTCATTGATAGACTACTACTTTATCTCTTTATTGCTCCGTTTAGACAACTTCTTTCCGAAATCTTTGACTTAGATTGATCTTCCTTATTCTATTTTGCTCTTGTACTGAGTCTGAAGGTTTTATGTTTATGTCTTCTTCCACTATGTATTTACTTGTTTCTGGGAGTATCTTGAGGCGAATATCGAGGTCTATCTTTGTTGTTGTTATCTAATGAGGGTTGATGGGGTGGGGATTGGTTCTGAAACCTTCATGGTTGGGGTGATCTCATTAGCTACTCGTGATGTGATTATACTTGCTAGTCATCTATAAGTCTAGGACTCACGTGTATACATATATGGTGTTGGTTCTCACACTAAGGTATTTCTTCTAGGCGCGATCTGAATTTTCTTATTTCAACTTTACTCATGATCCATTTTTTGACTATCAATCATACTTCCTCCTACTGTGAACTCCTTAAGGTTCATGCTCTTTCAAATTTGTATCATATTACCTTTGTTATTCTTCTTACTAACCTCAGTTTCCTAATCTCTTAAGTCTTTTGCTTCTCTGGAATCTTCATTTTTGACTACAAGTCACGATATCACTATCGAGCCTTTGGTATAAGTGTTGCTCTCTTATAAGTTTTCCTCTCTACTAATGTGGGAAGCTTTACATAAGTCGTATGTCCTACACCTGGGGGTCGCTATCTGTGTGGCTTACTCTTCCGAGCCTTTACTTCCTTGATAACTTAGGGTAGGTTATAACTTCTACATTTGGTTAGACTTATTGTGAATTCAAACTACTCATTCTCATACCGAATGTTACTATCATTTGATCCTTATCTAGTTGCTGCTGAGATTCTTGGTTTGGATATTCTACAATCTCATGATCTGTCTACCCTATCCGACACTTTTCTTTATTTATCCAAACCTTATTGGGTCATAGGCTGAGGGGTGGATACATGCTTCCTATAGAGATATGGAAATCTACATCACTGTTGATAATCTAGGCTTAGTGAGGGCCTGGTTAGGTGCCTATATACTCATTAGAGTAGAGCTATTAGGAGTAAACTTTATCATCCGTTCAGTTGGGATTGCAATGGCTACTTCAGATTTTAAAGTTCCACAACTTCATCACCTATTCTGAGATTTCCATTCCATTTCCATCTTTAAGCTACATTATCTCTTTTTACTATATGCACGAAATTTCCTTATCACTAACCATATCCTTCTGAATCGTTTCTATATTCTATATATTGGCTTTAAGTTATATTGTCGAGGCTAGTGGTCGTTCGTTTCATGAGCTAGTTTTTGGATCTCTACTCTTGCTATAATCACGGTTATGGTACTCTGTCCTACTTTCTGTACCGGTACTTTTGCTATCTTCTTAGTGTATTCAATCCTCAAGGGTCTGCTCTTTTTAAACTTACAAGGTTTCCTACTGGTATTAGCCGGATTTATGGATTCTTACTTATAATGTGAACTTGCTCATCTTGATTTGGGTCGGGTTTTTATTTGTCTGACCTTAGAAGTTTCCTTGGTATTTTTCTAGGTAACCCATTCTTCCAAATTCACTACCTCTATCTTAGAATATGGTATCATGCAAAATGGGCTTCCATACAATTACTTCTTTCTTTGCGGGCACTAGGTGGAACAAACATTTTACGTCTCTATGGATTTCGACGTTTCTTGTTCTGATATTCTATGTCTTGGTATAGTCTATTACTCATGTAAGATAGATATGAGATAGAATCCTTCAAGATAATTTCTTCAACCGGTATTATTGAGGAGGGAGGATTTGGGTAGCTTAGGGCTGTATCTATGTCGGGTTTCTTGGGGTAACGTAACTAATCATCTCTGCATACGACCTTTATTTATTTAATCACGGGTGATGAACACTAAAAAATGTACATTTATTAAAAGGAAAATTAATCATTTATCACATTTGTGAAATAATAATTAAATTTATGTTTTATATATTTTTATTGTGATTTTTATTCCTTATGTAGGTGAAATAATACTTTGGATTCTTAAGTAGAAAAAATGGACTTAACATTTAGATTTTGGAGACCAGAACTTGA
Organism: Zanthoxylum bungeanum; assembly: GCA_019454045.1. Taxonomy (NCBI): domain Eukaryota; kingdom Viridiplantae; phylum Streptophyta; class Magnoliopsida; order Sapindales; family Rutaceae; genus Zanthoxylum; species Zanthoxylum bungeanum. The sequence goes on from SKCR01036105.1 coordinate 221,521, forward strand.
AAGGGGCTTTCTAACAGTGTACAATTTCGGAAATTCTAACTTTGCGTAATTTTCGTATTTTGGCCATAACTGTTTACTCCAATATCAGAGTAAGGTGATTTCAGTTCTAGATGAAAGAAGACTCAAAGATCTACAACTTTGAAGTTCACAAGATTTTCTAAGTCTGAGGTTTTTAAGGTCGAAATTGATGAAAACTCCAAAATGTGTTATGTGTAATTATTAAAGTCATTATAAAAAAAAACAAAAAAAAATGGAAAATGACAATTTACAATTTACAATTGTCAAACTTCCACCAAATATGCTTGCATGTTTGGTGGAGAAAATGGTGGAGGAAATGGTGGATAAAATGATGGAGAAAAATGGTCGAGAAAGCTTGCAAAATTTCTATAAATAGAGGTGCTATGAACCTCATTTTCCTCAGTCAGATTTCCATAGTTTTCTCTGAAAATTATTGGATTTCTAGCTCTTGTGTGTTTTATTTTTTTAAAAGTTTTCTTATAATTTTTTTTCCTTTCAGTAATAATATTATGTGTGTTTTCATTCAAATTATGAGTAGTTAATTTCTTTTTGATGGGATAAAGGGTGAAGCTTTTAATATGAAAATTTAGATTAATCTCACTTATATTATAATAAATAAATTATAATCTAATGATTAATATTTAATTTAATTCTGGATTAATTATTGATAAAATTTGTTACCGCCTATATGCTGGTTTTATTTATTTGGCATACTTGAGTACCTAATTGGACTTGTTATAGATAAAGTTATTACCGCATTTATGACTGATTTTATTTGTTTTAGCATAATTAATTCCTGAAATAAATTAATTGGGTAATAATAACAATTTATTTATTATAAAACGTGAGATTTCTAAATTTGAAATATTAAAAATGGATCCCCTAGCCCCAATATTTTATTTTATTGTTGCGGTTTAAATTAAAATTTTCAATCCCTTCAAACAATTCAATCTTTTTATTTTTCACTCAAATTATTATTTTATTTTATTAAATCTATTCCCTGTGGATCGACCCCGGTCTTACCGGATTATTTTATTACTTCAATACTCTTATATTTGGGTGTGAAAGAACCATTTTGCCTTGGTTTGGGGATCTATAATCTATTTATCCTTTTTGGCATCTCTTGTCTATTGGAACTCCCACGTCCAATTCTGATTTCTTACTTCTTTTATCATTCTGTCTATCCTTCATTACTTGGAGAACTTGATATCTATATGAGGTATTCAAGGCTATTGGGTCTACTAGAATGAATTTTCTGATGAAGGCATGAGTCTTACGAGAAGGGAATGAACCTTACTTAGGTATACTTGATATTTTTCTCTTACTCAAGCTTATTCTATTCTCTTTATTACTGCGAGTCCTGAAACTTCCTTTATTATCTCATTCTATCTCTTTACTTTTCTTTGTCTCTGGTTGCTTAAACATATATGCATCATTTCTTACTTTCTTATAGCTTTCTTTTCCCACTCCCATAGGTAACTATTCATAGTACTGTCCTTTCTAGCTTCATAGCTTAACTTGATCTTCTACTAATAATTCATGATGATTACAGAAGGATTTCTAACTAGAATAAGGACAATGATTATTGTACAGGAAGAGAAGGACATATAGCTTAAGAATTTCCTACTAACCTGTCTATAAAACTTGAGGACGTACTCGAGGATCATATACTGGAGAGGTAATGCCTCGCATACTAGTATTTCGGGCATACTACGTATACAAGACCCCAGCACTCTGCCCATTATGGTCACTGACTCCCTAGACCATGCTCTGATACCATCTTATAACATCTCCAATCCGGGAGATGCTACCGACAGGGAATAGGCCGACCTATCCCCCTGAGCCTTACTCACTGACTGTATACACCACTAATAACTCATCTCAAATATAGACTCGTGCATAAGGTGTTGGTGTTTGCTAAGGTCCCAAGATCATTAAACAAGCATGAAACAAGTGCGAATACAAATCAACGAAGTTACGGAATACTCACATCGATCGGTTGAGTGACTCGCGAGGAAACAAAATCAACTTTCTGCCCCCATGGACTGCTCGGCAGTGAGCTGCAGTGGCTCCTCCAAATTCGGCCATTGTTTCTCCTTGAACGAGCTCAAAGCTTCGTCAAACGATTCCCAGCTCATGGGTGGACTTCCCTATCACCTTCGCATGACTTCGTAGTGTGCTAGCACTCCCGATTTTTCCACAAAATCGCGACTCTAAGCTTCCCTATGACTGTCGGCAGTGAGCCAAAACCAGTGAACAAAACAGCCCCAAGGGCGTGTAAAGAGAGAATAGAGAGATGATAGAAAGAGAGGAAAGAGAGATGTAAAATGTGTAAAAATGTAATTTGATTTCCAAAAACAAATTAAACATATACAATTTTCTTTACAAAAAGTGAAAGGCAAAAAAACAATTAAATGCCTTCCAACTTCCATCAACTCATCAATCCATCAATAATGAATAGTGATTGGTGTCAATCACTCAAAGTGAAAGACATCCATCACTTGATTGACGAATGATGTGACGCTAGATGCGACTACCGATTTGACGCTTGATTTGACTTGTGTGCCGCACTCGAATTCGAAATGCGAATGCGCTCGCAAATAATCTCGGGCTCGGGTTCGCTAATTCCAAATTAACGAATTTTCCGTTGCGACGTAATTAAATCTAATTTAATTAAATAGTCATGCCTAGCATAATTACTATTCACATCGTTAACGAATTAATTCTAAATTAATTCGTTCGCCCGAATTAAAATCTAATTTTAATTCCGCGTCGAAATCCAATTTCGTTTAATATATCGAATATATTAATTTATCGATTAATTCCAAATTAATCGTTATCTCTCTTTAATTAATATTTTATCCCAGATAAAATATCTCCGCAATTAATCCCAGATTAATTTTCTCTCTCTTCTAATTAATCCCAGATTAATTTAGAGTGCGAGTCATACGTCATCGGTGAATCTTCGGGAAGCGACCCATGAGATCCCCGGATATGTTGGCAGTAAATTCGGTCGTCAGACTATCCGAACACGTAAGTACCCAGTACTACGTTTATACCTATTTACAAGACAAGGTTGGCTTCTAGCAAAGCGCCATGCCTACCCAATTCTCCAGAAATATCCTTACAGGAATAAAGGATCTATATCAGGTGTAGTATACGTAGTATTGCGTATTTCGATCCAGTATCGGATGATCACGTGCTAGGCCTAGGGCTGGAATTGTGTCTGCCCCGTACGAAGCACATGTCAGATGTCTGGTAACTAGTCTCTATAATCGGATAAACCTGACCTTATCATTTTATCCCGATGACTGCAGTACATAAGAGTACTAGTACCGTATCCTACGTGACCATCATCTCCATATGACTGGAGTGATACTTCCGTCTTGACATCACACCCAACACACTACGATTCTCAATATACCCAGCATAGGCGTACACAGAACCTGTTAAAGCCCTGGACGACCGCAACCAAAGTATATTGATTGTCGCAAGTATTAGCGGTGCAAGTCTCAGGTTAAGACCAAATACACCTACCATGATTTCGGACTTCCATAGACACATAGTCATACTACCAATGGAATTCCGAGGGGGTCTATCCAGAGCGAAGCTGTTTCCCGTACCATCGGTAAAACACAACCTCATATTACACTTGCATGAGTATCATATACCCAAATATATGAGAACTATGACGTCGTGCCCTCACAACGCGCACAAGTGTAATACTAGTCTTTTACGTATTTATCGATGTCCGATCTCGATAATACTCTGACTAGGGATATTTAATGATTTATCCTTCATGGACTGATATTGTCTCATATCATTCTCAATTCAGGAACAACTCATAAGGACCTCCTATCATTTATATATCTTGGTGATCTAATCACAAATGATAAGAGAGCAATCTCATTTGTCACATAGTTAATTTGTACAACAACACCATGATTTGTACAAATAGTGACGCTATGGGTCATAATTGTCCAACAATCTCCCACTTGGCCTATAGCCAGTCACTCGAGTGTCTTACACCCGAACTATGTACGGTTGGCTCAAACTGCTGAGAAAAGGTTTTCGTCAGCGGATTTGCATGATTATCATCTGATGCGATTTATACGATCATCACATCGCCACGATGTATGATCCGAACGAATCAGATGAATATCGAAGTATATATCTGGATCGTTGATGAGACCATTAATTCTTTAGCCTGTGCTGACGCCTAGCTCAACTGCTAACAGAATTATATCTAATCTAATTAGATTTGTTATCGACCCAAATGGCATCTATTGCCGCCTCAGCTGCAGCAATAACCCGCATTTGTTGTTTATTCGGTAATAGTATCTTGCTTGGAAGATTTCCAGCTCACTGTTCCGTTATTCAAACTGTATAGTACCATTTTGCGACTTATAGTCATCTTTATCGGTTAGGAAACTTGCTACAGTGATCCCAGTCACTTAAAGTTCTCCTTCTCCACAGATTAAGACAGCATCCTTAGTTCTCTAAGATACTAACGGATGTTCTTACCATCAATCCAGTGACTATCACTTGGATTGGCCCGATTGTGAATCCATATGCTCAAAGCGTATGAGACACCAGGTCGCGTACATTTTTCAATGTACGGTTTCACGGAGAGTTTTCTCGAAAGTCAAGCTTTCACCGATTGTTTTATGGGAATATCATTTCCAAGAAATGACATATTATCATTATTTTATAGGACATCCACTGTCAGTGCGCTCCCACTAACCTCCTTATATACATAATTGTCCAACAGCAATATGCCCAATCTGCACTTCTAAAGACTTCATTGTTTCTCTGATATTGCCCATGTGTGTTTCAATATTATTCAGCCTCGACTCATTATTCTCAAACCTCTTTGAAGTTTTAGCAATAAACGTGCTCATAAGGTCTTCTAGGGAAGGTTTCTGCTTTGATCTTTGATTGTTGAAGCCAGAAGGAGGTTGCAAGGCATTCTCTGTGTTAGCATATGAAAAGTTCGGATGATTGTAGTTAGGCATATCAGCGGTAGCTTCAATAGATGGTTGGCCCTATTGATTGGTCAATGCTGTTAGATGAGTCGTGAAGGATGACACTTGAGCTGTAAGTGCAAGAATATGATTCACCTCGTATATACCAGCCACCTTAGGCACAATAGTGCATTCACTTGGCTATTGAAAATTATTAATGGCAATCTCCTCTAGTAGAGCATAAGCATCTTCAGCAGATTTCTTGAACATGGTTCCTCCAGCAGTTGCATCGAACATGGTTCTATTAAGACCATTCAACCCATTGTAGAATAACTGAAGCTGAACCCAGTCCTCAAAATTATATTGTGGGCATCTCCTGAGTAGATCTTTAAAGTGCTCCCAGGCTTCGTACAGATTCTCAGTCTCCAACTACTTAAATATGTTTATTTATGTTCTAAGTTGGGTTGACTTAGCTGGTGGAAAGAACCTCGCAAGAAATATTGTAGCTATAATCGACCATGTCATGATGCTCCCCATCGGTATTGATTGCAGCCAACCTCTCGCTTTATCCCTTACAGAGAATGGAATAAGCGTAGCCTGATGGTTTCTTTAGTCACGTCATTCATCTTTATGGTATCTTCCATCTCTAAGAACATCCTTAAGTGAACATTGAGATCCTCTGCAGCTGAACCCCCGAATTGGTTCTTTTGTACCATGTTGATCAATACAGGTTTCAGCTCAAAGTTATTGGCATTGCTTGGTGGATGCGCAATCCCAGAATAATTATCGTCAATGACTGGCTTAAAGTGATCTCATATTGCCACCTTGCGTGAGATATATTTTCAGCTGTCATTGTTTCTTTTCCAATTTTCATTTCTTTCTTTAGTCTCTTTATTGTTCTTTCTATTTCAGGATAAAAAAGAAGCGAGTCAAAACTTGTGGATCTTCGCATTCACTGAAGCACAGAAAGACAAGAAAAAAAATACTAAAACAAAAAAATAATAATAATAAAAATAAAAAAAAATAAAAATCTAAATTAAAGCTAAGGTTATTTGGTAATAGTATTAATGCGAATTAGATTAACAAACCCCGACAACGGCGCCAAATTATTGCAAGATTATCGTACCGCAAGTATACGGTGTCAAGTTTTAGTAAAAGATAAGTATAAGTGTCGAACTCACAGGGATTGTAATCAAATTCTCACTAAGTACTATAATTGATAAATCTAACTTTATTTAGAAAGTAATTTAAAATATTTTAAATTTAAAATTAAAACTAAAAAAATAAGAAATCTGAACGTTTAATTGAGATAAATCAAGATAAAAGAGATTGTAGAGTCTAATTTCACCTAGTCATCCCCTATGTATTTGTAATGCCAATCAATTCTTATTCAGTTGCATTATTTATAAGTCAAGAACCCTAAGTTATTCTAATTCATTCTCCCGAGTGCCGAGTGAATATATTATCAATTACAGACTTCGATATCCCTATAAAAATTTGGTAATTTACAATTCATTTCACTATGTGATTATGTGTTAACGACTTCAAATGAATTATAGATTCTCCCGAACTCTATAAAATTTCTAGGTTATATTCTCTAGATCCTATTCAAAATCCTCTCTCCCGAGCGATAGATTCTAAACATTCATCATCTTAATTTGTGGCAAACAAACTAAAAGCATTAAACACAAAAGAATATAAATAATCTGAATTAAAACTTTATAAC